>CAJHQQ010002710.1:0-59417 GCA_905132885.1 Moricandia moricandioides
CTTAATTTTTTTGTATTTAAAATATATCTTTAACTTAACTGATTTTTAATTTTTAATAAGACGATTAATAGGTTTAGAGATAAAAACTAATTAAAAAAACTCTAACTTAATTGTTTCTTTTTTGAAAATTTTGGATGCAACTTTTGAAAATTAATAACGAAATAAGAACTTTACATGCATTTAAAGTGAGTAGTAAATCACTTTGTTTCTATATATATATATATATTATTTGATCCTTAAGTCATATGTAACATCAATATATATATTTTAAAAAATAAGAGAACTAAACTAGAAATATATGGTTAATTATACATATGTTCGGTTATATTCAGGTTCGGATATTACCCTTTCGGTTTGGATATTCAATCTATCTTAATTCAATACCCATTTGGATATTTTTCTATATCGATTCGGGTTTTTCGGATCAGGTACAGATTCAATTATCGGGTAAAGTGTTCAGTCCCAGGTGTAAGAGGATGTGTGATTTCGTTTTTTTTTAAAGTGAACAAATTCCTAACTATTTTTCTTATGGGGGGACACAAATGTTTGATATATATATTTTGTATTCGGTATTTGACTTCGTTCGATTTGAAAAATAAATATTTGCTACAAGCAAATCGAATAACAAGTAAACATAATTTATTATCCGTAAGTGCAAATCAAATATCAAAAAAAATTATCAATATGTATCAAGTAATAAAACAAGATAAGTAACTTGTAAGTTCATCAATTTTTTACAAGTATTTGAAATTGTAAGTATTTATTTTTGGAAAACCAAGTACAAATATAAAAATGTTATTATTCGTACAAACTAAGCCGAGTACTAAATATCCCGAAAACGGCTGTTCCTCACTCCTAATTTTCCCTTAAATCATCAATCACATGATAACATAAAAATATTTTATTTTTAATATGTAAATTTCAAAAACGTTTCAGGCACATTTCATTAAAGTACGTATATTTGTATATTGGTACATGATTCAGCTATATGTTGACTAATGCTCCACATATATATATATATATATATTCACTGATATGTATTTTAATAAATAAACAACTTCTTGGGGGTATATACCATTGACAAACATCTTGTCAGACCTAACAAGAACCCCGAAAAGAACAAAGTGTGAATATATCATATTTAGTCAATGCATTGAATTTATTTCATTTGAAATCTGAGAACTAGATCAATGAAAATATTTCTTCTCAATGTATTAGTAACTGTTATTTTGTGGTTTATTTGGTGAAATGTCTTATGAAAAAATCATTCTGGTATGAAGCTTTTCCCCTTTTAAAGATTTCAGTTCTTTAGTTTTCAAAAAAAAAAAAAATCAGTTCTATCAAATTTTGCGATTCCTAGAAACACCCAACGTTGTTGTTAGTTCTCAACTATAGTGTGACATGGTGTTCCAAAACAAAAGCTGTAGTGTGACACATCAGAGACTTTAATGGACTGGATCGTGATCCTTTGGGTTTCAATGTAGCTCGGGCTCGAGACTAACAGCCTAACCCGAGTCTCGACCCAGTACCAACAATAATCATATGATAAGAGATAGTATGTTTTCCAACGTTAGATTCTAATAATAAAGCATCCATGTTCATGTAGGGACACACGATTTTTTCGACAAGATCACTAATTTGTAGTTTTATACACAAAAGTTATAAAAAGGGGAAAAAAAAAGGCACACAAAGGAAGTGGTGCTAGAAAAATGTGTGTGTCGGCCATGTGAGATTCATGTTTGACTTTATATCATTAACCCATTTTCGTGGTTACAAATTATCGTCTTTCTGTTTGGATTTCAAAAGATTTTGTACCATATTATTCATTTTTTTTTGTATTTACTCTCAAATTATGTCTTGGCCACATGCTCGGCAATCACTAAACCATTTCATTTTATATAAACAATATCAAAACCCTAAATTCGTTTTGTTTTCGTAAGTGGTAACCTGTATTTTGTAGCATTTATAACGTTTTAACAATTCACCCAAAGTGGTTGTTATTAGTTGAAGTTTCACGAGTCAAAAAAGCAGACTAGCTAGGCATAATCGTCCTTTCTTCAAAGGTTAAATAAACAATCACGATTTAATAATTACTATCTCAATCAATCTTAATTCAAAAGTCCAATAGAATATTCTATAGAGATAAGATCAACTGCATTCATTAAATACCATATCCTATGTTAAAGTGTAATTATCACTCTTAAATCACCATCGATCAATGATTCTTTGACCGAGAAGAAGGTCACTGTAACTAGGTGAAAACAAAGATTTCACACTCATATTGATATGGTTCTAATATTCTATATATTTTTCATTATAACTATGATTTGGGTTTTGGTTAGAGTTGCTCCACATTTTACTTTATAAATAATACTCCATCTGTTACCAAAAAAATCATATTTTGACAAAATATTATTTCAAAATATTGTATTATTTACATTTTCAACGCAGTAGTTAATGATAAATTGTACAATGCAGTAGTTAATAATAAATTATAAAATTTTATAAAATTATTAAAATTTTATTGGTTAAAAATTATGGGAAAGAATAACTTACAAAAAATTATGCATTGGTAATTCAAATTTCATATGTTTTATTAATATGCGTAAAAATTATAAAACATACATTTTTATAAAATAAAGGGAGTAGTATCCAACACAAAACATTATTATGGATTGCTTGGTACAAATTTAGTTTAAGTTTAAAGATTACTAAAAGTTTAGTTATGTCTAGTAAAATTAGGGCTGGGCACAATAAGCCCCTTTGAATATTATAAAAGTTTTTCAGATTCGGTTCAGATTTAGTTACGTTCGTTTCAGGTTTAATAAGATGTTTAAGAACCGGTTGAAACCAATATAATTTTAGGTTTCAGATTTTGGTTCTAAAACACTAGTTTGTAATTTATTTTACACTAAAAATACGTAATAATGTATTAAAGTAAAGAAAATGTATCTGAATATGTTGTATTGTTATGTCTCGGTGCTATAATATACACTAACCAAAAGACATATGTACATCATCTTGATATAAACTAATGTAAACTTAATCACATATAAACTATCTAGTTAACAACTAACAATTTTATAAACGTAAAGCCACTATTTAAACTTAAAAACAACGATATTGTTTAAACTTCAAAACAAATTTATTTATAACTAAATTTCAAATACAATTTAAACGTAAAACATTAATATTGACCAACTAAAATATATATTAGACTAAATATTTGAGTTAATTATTCATGTGGTAACTAATTATTATAGGTACTTAATAATACTTTAATGTATTATGGATACATATTGTAAATTGAGATTTGGTATGATACATGTTTTATTGGAATTTGAAGTTTTAGTTTTTTTGGATATTTAATTAAGTTTGGGTGCACTTAGGGTAAAACCCCTAACCCGAAATACTGTAAAAAATATCTATTTGGTATTTATGTCGGGTTCAATTTAATTTTATCAAATCAGGTCCAATTCAGAATTTTGGGTTTGGTTTATTTGTTCAATCCTAAATAAAACGTTGGTTTTAAATTGTTGTGTTTGTATATATTTTATTTTTGAATCGATATTTTTGGATTATAACAAGATAAAGTTTTTATAAAAAAAAATTTACCAACTTGAAACAAAATATAAATAAAATATAAGATTATTCAAATGAAACAAAAAAGTTATTCAAAAAAAATTGGAAACTCTATTCAGCCGAACTAATCAAGATTATTGATTAAAAGTTAATATATTTTATTAAATTTATTTTAAATTATTTTAAATATATGAACTTAAATAAAATTAATTATTTTTATTTTTATGTTTCTTAATACCAAATCAAACTAAACGCAAATACAACTTAAACTTTTAAACTTGACTGATATAAAAAAAAATGATTTTCAATGGAACTTGTTTTTTCTAAACCCAAAATTTTGAAACTTGAATTATTCAAATAGAGGTGAACCCAATAATCAAATGCCCACCATGTATCAAGATACAAGATTAAATCCATTTTAACCATAATTTGAATATTATTCGTTTTAACATAAGTGCTGACTGCTGGGCTTTAAGAGATTTGGAAATGGGGTAGGTGTTTCATATTTGTGTTGGGTAGCGGTCTATTAATTAATTTACTGGGCTGGGCCGATTTCAGAAAAGATATATCTGATGGTTATAGCACATGGATATTAACTAAGATTTATTTGAGAACATATAAAACTCTTATACGTTAAATTTGGAGCATCACATCATGTTTTCGGTATAATGATTTTTAGAATCCTTTAAAAATAAGTTGATCTATCTTATCTTAATGTAAATTATATATTTTCCTATTAAACAAACTATTATATTAGTTATTAATATATTAAAAAATATTCTCTATTCTTTTTTAAAATAAAAACTACGTAATCACTTAATATGGTTAAAAATATATGAAAATTAATAATTTCAAATAATAAAGATTTGATAACAATTTTTTTATCTTCTTTTTTATAATTTTATAGTGCTAAAAAAAATTAAACAACCACATTAAGCTTATAATAAACAAATAAATTTTCTCTTATATATTAAATTTTTAAAACAATTATAAATTATTAAGACTGTTAAAAATCCACATTAAAATTTATGTGATCACTATTTTTTTTTGTTATAAAAAGATACAAATTATCATAAAATTATATAAATATGAAATCTCATTTAATATATATCCAGATTATATATATATATATATATATATATTATATTTCAGTATCCTTTAAATTAAAATATATATCATATACAAAATACACTCAATTAATAAATATTCATATTAACATATACTATATATCTATGTTAAAATCATTTAATTCTAATTATATACCTTATAAAATAAATACATGATTATTTTAATTTTCACCAGCAAAAGTTATTGTAAATCAAAAGAGGGATTGTTTTTATTTATGTGTTTAATAAATTTAGTTACATATTCTCTTCGTTTCAAAATAAGTGTCATTTTAGAGAAGTTTTTTTGTTGCAAAATAAGTGTCGTTTTCGACTTTCGATGCAAAATTTATTAATTTTATGTTGCAGATTATATTTCTATTGGTTGAAATATGGTTAGGTGTATAGATAATTGTGTTTTTATATAGAAAAAAAGCAAAATTAATTGTTTTCTTAATCCGTGTGCAAAAACATAAAGTGACACTTATAATGAAACAGAGGGAGTACATAATAGTTACTTGATTCTCAATTACTCAATACATTTATTATTTCATAATACATAAATAAACAAAAAATAAATAGTAATATGTATAAATAATTTGTTTAGATAATCAATGTTTATTCTGCACAAGTGCGGATATTAAATGTTATTTGATTATATCATTTCAAAAATACAATTCTTCATATCGAATTAAGATGGTAAATTATAACATTCTGATGATATTATTGAAACTTAACGTAAATTAAATAGGTTTAAAAAAAATATCAACAAAATGTTATTCATTAACGTTTTATTGATGATGGTTTATGACTATACATTTAGGATTTGTGTCAGGTTGATCAATCAAATTTAGTATACAAATTTTAATCCTCTCATGTGCGATGCACCTAGTTGATATTTACATACTAAACGAAACTAAAGTCAACGGCTGAAAGAATGGAAATTTGAATTCGAACACATGGACTTGATTTATCTATTTACTGTTGATAATAATTCACACTAACTAACTAACTAAGATGATTTTTATGAAGGAAAGATCTTGGTTGAAACCATGGACATATCACATATGTCTTAACCGGTGTACATGGGTTCATCAACTTAGAGAGTATGGTGAGAATAAAGGAAACTGAATCAAGCATCTTCGAGAAAAAGGCAAATAATTCGAAGAGAGAAGCAAAAGAATTCAAAAGGTTATGTTGTGTTTGCAAGAAGAAACTGGAAGAGTTTAAGAGATTTGAGGACTCGCATTGTGATTATAAGCACATGAAAGTGAGAACTGAAGCTAAGATAGCTGGATCATAAAAGAGAATGGATTGTGATGAACATGGATCGTGGAATGTAACGAACCTTAGCATGAAATTAGTTCACTGCGAAAAACATCTTTAAATGAGATGGAAGAAAATAGTAAATTTTGATTGTATATATCATAGGGCTTAGGTAGAGTATGGGCCGGAGACCCATGTACGAAGTTGTTTATACTTGTTTTGATCAGATATTTTTATTGTTTAACCATGACGTTTTCTTTTTAAAATATTTATATGTATTAAAATAAGTGGTTAAGGAAAACATGTTTGTTTTCAAGTTTTTATGTAAAAGATAAATGTTATTTGATGTTTATAATCATTTTTATTCCGCAATATGATTATTGGTTGAACTACTGTTATTTTTAAGCAAATGAAATATTATTAAATAAAAATTCATAATTAATTAATAGGTGTAAATAAATAAAAATCAATTATTTTGAAACATATGGAATAATAGATGAATGTTATAAAACTACAGTAATAAAGATTAAAAACAAACTATATATATTTTATACTTTTTTGGTAAAATCTATATTTTATACTTTTTTGGTGAAATCTATATTTTATACTTTTTTGTATAGTTAACCAAATAACACACTATACACAAAAAAAATCGGATACTCTTAATTAGATTTACAAAACTTCATTTTAAAAAATTGGGCAACTTACAAAACTTCACTATGTATAAAAGAATAATAATTGAAACTTGAAAGCCTTGAATATATGTGAGACAAAATAGCTTGTATTTTTATAAGAAAATAGCTTGTCTTCATTTGTTGAACTAACCGTCTTGAAACATCTTAAACAAACAATTAAATAGAAAATGTTATTTAATGATTTAAGAACGTCTCTTATCGCTGTGATGTAATTTTAAAAGATTAGTGGTTTGATAATGGTTTATAATCTATGGTGGCTTACAGTGGTTGGCACTGAATTTGCCACAATTCTCAAAGCACTCTGTAGTGCCTCTTAATCATTACTATTAACAATACTTTTTCTGTTCAACTTTTAATAAGAGTATCATTTAAGAATGACACGATGTTGTTTTTATCCTTGTTTAACAAAATTCAATTATAAATTCAACCCCTAAATCTTTACAAACCAACTCGAATAAAAACCCTCGGTTTTTATATTTCTCAACTAGTTTTGCTCAACATTTTTCTGACGCATTCCGATAGATTAAATTTATAATCATCATGTATCGTTTATCGTTCTTAATCTTCAACGAAAACTACTGCAAGATTAAATTCACCTGATATTCTCGGATACCATAACTTCCCATATCATCTTTGGTGTTGCTAGATCTCGATGATCTCATTTAAGATATAATCTTTACCAATTTTAAAATGCAAGCGAACAAAAATAAAAAAAAATCCAAATTCTTACAACATAGGAACATGAAAGTAGACTATACATCCATCCATATTACGGAGAACAATGTAAGAAATCAGAATTGAAATACCAACCGCAACGCCAATCAAAGAAAGCTCTTAACCTACACAAAGTAAATGAAGGATAACACAATCAACAAAGGTTAACTGACCAGGCATTGGCATTGGGAAATGTTATCCCATCAAATGGAGTCACCGAGGAGCACAAGTGAGCCGTAGACCAGCTCCACGCATCAAGAGCTCTCGCCATTTGCCACCATCGAATATACTTTGAATCTGTTTGATATTCTTGTGAGATATCAAACAAAATCCCACATTGGAAGTTTAGACAAGATATGTCTAATATATAAAGAGAAGTTCAACTCTAATTAGTACGAAACCTTTTGGGAAGGAATCCAAAAAGTAAATCCATGCGGGCTTGCTACTAGGTCCAAAATGAACAATATCGTACTAATCGGATAATAAAGAGTTGGACATGAGCTCACACAAACCCAACAATTCTCCGGTGACATTCAAAGACAATGAGCAAATAAAAGGCAGAGTCAACTCTTCTAGGCAAGTTGTTGCCGCTGCTAAAGAAGATTGACCGATGAAACCTAGTATAAATGAGAGACCATAATAATAGGTTGCTAGAACAACAATCACAACAGCCATGGATGAGGATGACTGCGGATATGCTGCACAACGAACCTTCACGCGCCTAAACCCTAGATAGGACACCACCCCACAATAGCAACCCGAACCCTACATGTGCCTCCGAGATATAAAGACTTAGAGAGAAAAGATCGAAGAGAGAGAACACTAGTTATCTCTTATTGTCTTTTTTTATCAGCATGAATTATCTATTTACATACTAATTATCGTTTCTCGAGAAGATCATGTACAGATGTAAAATCAGAAACATATTTTGTTATGAAATAGAGTCATTTAAATAACATAGTTGGGCAAGAATTAAATTAGCAAAAAAAAAAGAATATAAATCTTTTAAAAGTTCATTGAATAAAACTTTAGATTCATATTTTTTTTCTTAAGTCGGAGTTAATTTTAGAAATTTTGATTTTTAAAATTACATCTTGTAATACAATAAATCTGAAATTGAAACATAAGAACTGGTATATGTCAACTACTTATAGACAATCAACACTTGCGTGAGAATTTATACATTAAATTATAAAGTTACATAAATACATTGGGTATTTTGCAGTTCCTAAATGCAATCTGAAAATCGACGTGTTGTTTGAGCAGTTCGTTAAGTTTTCTTTTCATCACGTGTCATTTCGTACCACCCAAAAAATTTATAAGATGCATATTCGAGGATTGATGTTTTGACTCTTAGGACACACATACAAGGCGCCCCCGGTTTCTTTGGTCCACACGAGCTACATTACACGGTACTGGATAAGATAAACAACTTTCGTGATTTATCTAATTTTCCGTTTTAACAAAGTTTTTCATTTATAATAATTTGGAATCAATTATGCACAGATTAATCATTCATTCCTCGATCGTTTTTTTTTTAAATAAAAATCCTCACGAGGGTTGGGAACTTGAGTTGAGATATTGCCACACAATGGTTCGAACGTGATGATGTGGCAAATTGAAATTGAGACAAATTTACAACCACAAAAGCAATACATATCAAACAGTACCCATAATAACAATTATGTAGCTCTAACTCCCAACAGTGACATTATATATCATGTTTGTAAATGATTGTTTAGCCTAATGTTAACCTACTTTGTTTATTTCAAAATTGTTTACTCTTATAAAATTTTAAACTAAATGATTATATTTACGGACTCCAACCATATAATTTTCCACGATTAATTTTTGAAGAATACCCTAAAATAGACATATAAAAATGTTTTTGTCCTTTGCGTTATACATAAAATAGACATAAAATAGACACAAAAATAGCATTGAAGGAGAAAAATAACTAAAATATAATTTATTAAAAAGTGTGAATATATATATATATATATTTATATATTTATACTTTTTGCGTTAACTAATCTAGACTTATGGTTTATAGTTATGGATAAAGTTTTGGAGATAATACTTAAAATTTAAAAAAATATATATTTTTAAAAAAATTAAAATGTCTATTTTGATCATTTTTTTTAAGCCTATTTTGGACAAAACTTAAAAAAATATCTATTTGAGAGATTTGTCCTTCAATTTTTTAAACAAAATTTTAAAATATTTACTTGAAACTTTGCATTGTAGCTTAATAAGAAACTTTGAATTGTCGGATCTTGTGCCTCGCTTGGCTTGGTTGGGGACATCGTCGTGCGGGGTATGATCCTCAATTCCTCATCACTTGTTACGTTGTAGCAACCACACCACATAGAGAGAATAAAACAGATCAGGTGGATTTTCTTAATGACTTGCTATTCGATAAATTATTTTGGTGTATTTGATTCTATCAGGTGTGCTAGATTTTATCAGATTTGTTTCATAAAAGTAAGCACACACAGTTTGAATAAAGCCGGGGCTGCCGAGGAAGAGGTCGTCAGGGAGACTAAAACTAAAGTTATTTAGTGAGCTAACCCCTCTCTCAATTTCTTCAAATGCTCAGAGATTTATGCTGTAATTCTCTAGCTTCATATGATTTTGTCAATGATCTTTTTCCCCCAAACTTTACTTTGAACTTTTTGATATTAAAACTCATAGCCTTGTAACTTTATTTTCCAGCACTGCAATTTAAATACGAAAGCCGTTCTTCAAAAAAAGAAGTCATAATATGTTTTCATTAGTTTTTGACATATATATGGGTAACTTATTTTCATTTGTTTTGCCCGTTTTATCTTTTATGTTAATTCAACATTATTTAAAAATTCTAGTCAACTGACATCAGAAAAACTATTTTTTGAAATTTCCATTACAAGAGAGCTTAAAAATTGGAGTGGATAAATTATAAGGGTAATGAAATAAGCAGTCAAAAGGTATTTTGGGACAAAAAATAAGAATGTAAAGATCCCATGCAGATATCAACGGTTGTGTTTCGATTCTTGGTGATTAGATCCATGCAAAAACCTCACGTGAATATTCTACATTGGGATCTGTTAATTTTATATTCACATGCGTTGATGCTAAATCACGCACACGTTAGCATGAAGTACCTTTTGCACTAAATTGCGCGTAGCAGGACTATTTGTGAAGATGACGATGTAGCCTTCTAGTGATAAGTCAATACATATGGATTGTGGGTAGAAAAAGTTTTTTAAATCGTAATTATTATCAAAAAGAAAAGTTATTTAGGCGTGAAGTATTGGACCCATCAGACGGCTGTTCAGAGAAGATGAATTAACCGCATTACCATCCAACTACAATTATATACTTCTCTATGGTCAATTTTTATATATATTCTCTATCTTTTAATTAAGTTTGTGATTATAAACATGTATTGTTCTTAATTAGATAATCTAAGTGACAACTAACATTAGTATTAACTATGACTAAGTTGTTAAAAATCAGCAAGTTAAATTTAAACTGCTGCAAACTGCAACTGATCATTATGAATTGGAAAATAATACGAGAGAGATAGAAAGAGAGACCATTACATTCTTAAGAACATCTTTAACCTATTGTTATTTCATCTTTATAATAATATTTAAAGATTAAATTGCTTAAATTCACCTTATTTCTTTCTTTTTTTAAAATGAATATTTATATATTTTTTTTTATTTATAGAGGAAGAAATAGTATTTTCTATTTTTTACTTTATCTTTGAATATTACTATTTTAGAGAAATATTGGAGTAAATCTTATTTTTATTATAATTTTTTTTAATTTTAAGTGAAAATAGTAAAATACATTAGAGATAATCTAAGTAATTATTGAAATAAACATGGCAGTTCTCAAAAAAAAAAAGATGGACAAGGTTGAGTCGTTGACAGTTGTTAAGTAATGGGTACAACACCGTTTACTCACTGCATTCATTGGCACATAGCCGCGGCGCCAAACATTACGTTTCCGACCTCCCCCTCCACACTTTTATTGCCATATGTCAAATCTTTTAAGACCCTCACGCGATTCTTAATTTTTATGGAGCCTCTCCACCTTTTTTAAGTTTACCGTTGCCAAATATTCAAATGTCTCATTGTCCTCTCTCCCAGTATCAGTCTTGACTAATACCACCAGCTAAGATTGTGTTCTACAATAATGGCAAATCAGTGAATTCATTTATCGGGAAAGGGTATTACGGGGAATGTCTCATCAGGGACGGTGTCTTGGGACGGCTAAACCAATCCAACCTTTACCTTCTCCGTTATGCGCTTTATGGGAAATTTCAACTTATTATAAACTATAAATATTATTTAAAAACTGAAAACTCAATGATACGCCTTTTATTTTTGACCCCGAAAGTCTCAAAATAAATTGTTTTTTAAACCCTAATGATTCTCCTTTTCTTAAAATGTACCCCGTTTGTCTTCGAGGATAGATCTCTGGTCCACAGTTTTTGATATACAACTAAAATATATTCTTTTCTTTCCGGTTTCTATTATGATTTTTCATCTTTTCTTTTCACTTTATCCCTCTTCAAAGAAACCTATACAACACGTAAGACGTAAAAAGGAAAAAAAATGAAACAATAATATGAATAAATTCAAATAATTAGCGAATACAGCACAAAGGCAGAGTTATATAGTCATACCATTTACGATTTTGTAAGAATACTGTTTACTTATTAGACATGTTTGCTTACAGAGTTTGGAATCTCATTTTTTATATATTTAAAAATGAAGTGTTGGTTGAATAGAGCTGACACAGCACCTGTGACTATTTGTCGGGACACATGTGTAAGAAGCAAACCCCTTCATGCTTTCTTGCTTCTCTTGTTTTTGCCTTGACGTCTTTTAGTATATATCGTTATTTTTATTTTTATACATCATCATCTTGGTAGTAATTAAGATTTAGATCTCATATTAGTATATTTCTTCTGAAAAAGTATAAAAGAAAGAGGGTGTGCACAAAAATAAGTAATCATTACAATGCTTTAGGATCATTACTCGCCATACCAAATTTAAATTTTGCAATCAGTATTTTTTTTCTTCTCGGCTGTATCCACATTCAAAACTATTCTATGGTTATCAATTACAACACGGATTTAGGCCCATTAATGTAATTGCGAGAATTAATAAATGTAATTTTTTTGATTAATACGTAAAACTACTTTTAGTGGTATGCAAATTACCTAACTACCTAAGTGTGATTACATCGATAAAAACACATCAATAATAATTTTTATCTCATTCTATTAAAAGAATACTAATTACAGTTAATTAAAAATACTCCTTTCATATTACAATAATGGGTATTTTGGAAGATTTGCCTTGTTTTAAAATAGAAGATGTTTTAATATCTATAAAATTTCATTTTTACTAAAAACTATTACAATAATGGGTATTTTGGAAGATTTGCCTTGTTTTAAAATAGAAGATGTTTTAATATCTATAAAATTTCATTTTTACTAAAAACTATTTAACTAATTATAATTCATTATTTTTTATAATGATTGAATAAATGATATTTAATAGTTTTAATAACATTTTATAGATTTTTTTTTAATTTTTGTGATTTCATTCATAACATTATATATTTTGAAACAGATAGAATATTATTTATTTACGTTCTCCGATATCTTCTGTAGCTTAAATTTGTAAATATAAAGCTGGAGAGTTCAAAATTTTAGCAATAGTAATAGTACCCAGTAAGATAATTTGTTATAAAATATCCAAAATAAATTGATATTGTAATCAACTTACGATTTTTAATTGATACAGTTCGCTTAAAAAATCTTGCCACCGCGTAAAATAGAGACAAATTAAAAGGAATATGGAAAGAAAAATATTTTGAAAAATCGTAAATTACAAAATATAAACCCATCCAAAGCCAGATGGAAACCTCATATTCATTTTCTCTCTCTTTCATCTCCTCTCTCTCTCTCTCTCTCTCTCTCTCTCTCTCTATACCTAAACCTATAGCTCTCCTACGCAAGCTCTTATCTCTTCCTCTTAAGAGCTATTCAATTTCACACACACAGGACCGTTTGGTACTTACAGATACAATCTTAAAAAAATGGAAACTTTGATATGTTTCTTAGTGTTCGTGTCTCTGTTCTCTGGTTTAGTTTCTGGATTCACTCTGCAAAATCTTCCAGTTACATCCTTTGAAGAAAGTTACACGCAACTTTTTGGTGACAAGAACTTGTTTGTTCATAAGGATGGCAAATCTGTCCGGTTAACGCTCGATGAAAGGACCGGTACGGTTTTTAAAATTTTCCTCTGTTTTTCGGTTTAGTCATGATTTAATTTGTTTTTTTTTTGTATATTTGCAGGTTCGGGGTTTGTCTCAAATGATCTTTACTTACATGGATTGTTCAGTGCTTCAATCAAATTACCTTCTGATTATTCAGCTGGAGTAGTTGTTGCCTTTTATGTAAGTGAAATATTTAGCTTAAGTTTTAAGCTTTTAAATAATTAGATATTTTTTTCCAATAAATATGATTTACATTCACTATTGATATTGGATTAGGGTATTGAGTAATGTTTTTTTTTTGTGATTTGTGATGCTTTCAGATGTCAAATGGAGATATGTATGAGAAGAACCATGATGAAATTGATTTTGAGTTTCTTGGTAATATTAGAGGAAAAGAATGGAGGATTCAGACAAATATTTATGGTAATGGAAGCACTCATTTGGGAAGAGAAGAGAGATCTAATCTCTGGTTTGATCCAACTGAAGATTATCATCAATACAGTATCCTCTGGTCTGGTTCTCACATCATGTAAGTTAAAAAAAAAATACTCCAAAAAACCATTTCTCTATTAGTTCTCTGTGTTTGTTTGTTTGGTTGTCTTAAATAAAAATAAAATAACCTTAGAATCTTTGGAAGGAGGTTAGGTTCTTGACCCCATTTGATTTAATATCCTTCAATGTCTATCTTCTTTTTAAGGAAAATTCAAGTGGGGTATTTTAATGTTTTGGGTTTATTTTTGCTCAAACTTCTTGATGGGTTTAAATTTTCATTCTTCTAGTGGAAAGTTTTGTGATGCTTGGTACATCATTTGCTTTTGTTCCTGTCAATTTTCAAGTATGTGAGCCCCAAGAATGGTTTACAGCTTTTAAATTTTTGGCATCAAGAAAGACCCCATGCAGTTTTGTGTTTTTCTTTGGGGGTCCATTCCAAGTTGAGAATCTTTACTTAGCTCATCAAAAGCTGGAGTTTTATACTACAAATGTTATCTTTTATGAGTTAAAGTTTTCTTGGTATCGATCCAGATCGTAATTTCCTCCACTAAAGTGGCATCGATGAGTCATACAGAATCTAACTCTATTTATAAAATGAAAAGAGAGTTAATTTTTACCAAAAATATGTTTAATTTGTCTATAAATATTTTCAGCTTATTGATTTTGTGGGTACTGATTAAAATTGTACATTTAATTGGTTATGCAGTTTCTATGTAGACAACGTTCCTATCAGAGAGGTGAAGCGAACAGCATCAATGGGCGGTGACTTCCCATCAAAGCCTATGTCTCTCTACACAACAATATGGGACGGTTCTAAATGGGCAACTAACGGTGGCAAGTACGGTGTAAATTACAAATATGCCCCTTACGTCGCGCAGCTCACTGACCTAGTCCTTCATGGCTGCGCCGTGGACCCAATTGAGCAGTTTCCAAAGTGTGACGAAGGAGCAGACGAGGATATCCGTGCGGCTCAGGAGATTAGCCCGTCACAGAGGGCTAAAATGGGAATTTTCAGGAGGAAACACATGACATACTCGTATTGCTATGATCGGACCAGGTACAAGGTTGCTCTCCCTGAGTGTGTGGTGAATCCTGCAGAGGCTCATCGGCTTAGGGTTCATGATCCGGTCACGTTTGGTGGGATCCCGAGGCGTCACCGCAACGGAAAGCACCGGAGCAAGAGAAGCCGTGTTGATGGAACAGAGTCGATATGATGAATATATAGTCAATATTATGTTATGGTGTTTGGGAGGGGGGGTTTCTATAATAAGTCCATTTTTATTGGTATTTTTATGTTTGGTGCATTTTCACAGTTATAGTGGGCATTTTTGTCATTTGTTGCGTGTATATGAAATAAAATAATTTAATTATTTGTTTGAGAGATTTGGGGTTTTGCAACACTTATATGATAATGTGTAGTTCTTGTTTTTGTGGATACGGATTCTGTTTACGAATATTTGGGGGTTGTAATTTCAGTTTTCTATTGATATTTATTGACATTTTCCTTTTGTATATACAATCTTCAGATTTTATTTAATTCAGTTTGGGGATTTTATAGACGAAAGTTTTTGTCTCTCTTGTGCTTGTTTTATTCAAGGGGTCCAATAAATATTATTCGATTTAATTTGCCGTTTCATGCACATATGCATATACATGCAATGACAATTTATATGCATATATTAAGTCGGGTTTAAAGCACAGGGGAAAGAAGTCATGATGAGACTCATGACCTTGTGTAGTTATGTTTCAATTTGTTAAAAATTTGGGTGATTTTAAAAAACTTTCTTTACATACATTAAACGAAAAACATATGAAAATAATGAAGGATCTCTTAGAATAAAGAATAATAATAACAACTTTTCTTATTGCTTTAGAAACTCCTCAAAACTAAAGCTCTCAATGTTTCTCATAGATCTCTTATGGAACACCTCTCCATAAGGTCTATATTTATAGTGAAAGACAATTCCCTTTAACATGTGGGATATGGAAAACACAAACTTAATCTAATAGAAAACTTCCTTTTCCTATTCTAGATTTCTTTTTTGTGTTTATCTCTTAACATATTAAACATCCAATAATATGTTAAGTTTCCACAAGCTTGGAATTACCCAACAATCACCCCCTTAATTCCAACTTGAATTAGGGAGACCAATTTCTTGAACTCCGATTAAGCTCCTCATTTGCTTGAACTTAATCCTTGCTAATGGCTTGGTTAGGATGTCGGCCTTCTGCTCAACACTTGGCACATGCTCAACATCGATTTGCCCATTCTCCACACACTCTCGAATGAAATGATATCTTGAAAGTATGTGCTTACTTCTTCCATGGAAAACCGGATTTTTTGTTAGAGCAATGACTGATTTGTTGTCGATCCTAAGTCTGACTCTCTCGCCTTCTTCACTTAGTATCTCACTCAACAACTCCTTGATCCATATAGTTTGCTTTGCGGCTTCCGTTGCTGACATGAACTCTGCTTCGCATGATGACAATGCAACCGTTTGCTGCTTCTGCGATGTCCAAGTAACCAATGATGAACCATAATAGAATGCATGTCCTGACGTGCTCCTCCCGTCATCGACATCAATGTTGTGACTGCTGTCACTATAACCAACGACACTCCTTGACCCATCTCTCTTGAAGAACAAACCAAAGTTTGTTGTTCCTTTCACATACCGCAATACGTGCTTGATGGCTTGTCCATGAGAGTCTCTCGGATTGTGCATGTATCTACTCAGTACGCCCACTGCGTAACACAAGTCAGGTCTTGTGTGAAGCAGATACCTCAAACATCCTATGATTCTTCTGAAATTTGTAGCATTTATCTCTGGTTCATCGTGAGTCATGTTACACACTTCCATCTTTGTGTCACACAACCTGAAGTCTCCTCCTTCATTCTTGTGATACACTGATGTGTACTTCCTAAAGCTCATCTCCTTTAGGACATGATCGAGTTTTATATTCCAAGCTCTTGGTGCTTGGTGTAACCCATACAACGCCTTGTATAACACATAAACCCGATCATCTTCTCCTTTCCTTACAAGCTCCCACGTCTTGTTTCTTGTGGTAGACTCTAACTCGGCTACCATCTCTTCAACCCGTAAGTAGTTCGACATCTTCAACTCAGCTGAGGTAAACTCTCCTCCTCCATCGGTGCAAGCTAGATTGAACATACATGAGGCAAACTCTCCTCCTCTATCGGTACAACCTAGATTGAACTTAGGTGAGGCAAACTCTCCTCCTCTATCGAAGTGAAAGCTTTTGAACCGATAGAATGCCTCAAGAATATTTGATGGCGTTGGTGGTGTGATTCGTCCACACAAATCTCCATGCAATAATTCCAGTAGCTTTGATGTACGAATCATAGCCTTAGTTGGAAATGCATCTCTAATTTTCTTCCCTGCGAGACTTGTGTTACACACGCCTTCTCCGTGTGTTACACTCGATATTCCTTTGA
Organism: Moricandia moricandioides; assembly: GCA_905132885.1. Classification (NCBI taxonomy): domain Eukaryota; kingdom Viridiplantae; phylum Streptophyta; class Magnoliopsida; order Brassicales; family Brassicaceae; genus Moricandia; species Moricandia moricandioides. The sequence continues at coordinate 17,589 of CAJHQQ010002710.1, forward strand.
CTAACGTCTGAAGTCTTGCCTTGTGATTGTCTGGAGGGTTCGCCTTGTGATCAATATCTTCTTCTTCTTCCTCATCTTGATTTATAGCTTCATGATCATCACCTTGATCATTACATTCTTCTATATCATCCTTATGTGGAAGCTTAAGCATACTTGACTCACAATCTTCTTGGTTTATCATAGATGACCAATCCCAAGATTTCTTCTCGTCGAATATTTTATCTCTACTCACCATTGCCTCTCCTGCGACTGGATCATAGAGTCTATAAGTTTTGGAACCCGACTCAATTCCACACTTTGATCTCTCATCTAACTTCTTCAGATGAGTCACACATGTCCTCTTATGTGCTACACAACCGAATATCTTCAACTGCTCGATATTAGGTTTCTTGGTCATGAGACACTCGTATGAAACTTGATCCTCTTCATGGATCAACTCCAATGTCTTCGTTGCACGAAACATGGTCTTAGTTGGGAGTGGGTCTTTGATTTGCTTCCCGACGAGACATGTGTTACACACGCTTTCTTCGTGTGTTACACACTGCATTCCTAAGACCATCTCTTCCTTTACCATGTTTTGTTCTTCTATGATTTCTCCTAACGAGGCTTCCTTGGATGCTAGACCTGATATCTTCCCCGCAAATTCGTTTACGGTATCGCTATCATCCATCTTCAACCTGTCGAACTCCTTCATCGACGTTTCGAATCTTGCCTTCCTTACACGATCATCTCCATGGTGTCGTGACTTGATGGCATTCCAAATCTCTTTCGATGCGGTTTGTTCTCCCACCTGGAGAATCGAACTGTCGGACATAAATTGATACAAAAGAGCTATTGCAACATCGTTCTTCTTTTGATCATCCGAACCATGTTCTATTGTGTCCCACACATCATGAACACAAAGTAACACCTTCATCCTCATCGACCAAACTGTGTAGTTTGTCGAGGTAAACATCGGACATTGGATGGATGCGGATCCAAGGTCCTTCGCGCGTGGCGCAGCTCTAGTCACGTCCACCATCTTGCGTTCGTGATCTCTTAGCAGTCACCAGGATCGAAGCTTCAACTTAAGCTTAGATCGAGTCTCCAACCTGAGGCTCTGATACCAATTGAAGGATCTCTTAGAACAAAGGATAATAAGAACAACTTTTCTTATTGCTTTAGAAACTACTCAAAACTAAAGCTCTCAATGTTTCTCATAGATCTCTTATGGAACACCTCTCCATAAGGTCTATATTTATAGTGAAAGACAATTCCCTTTAACATGTGGGATATGGAAAACACAAACTTAATCTAATAGAAAACTTCCTTTTCCTATTCTAGATTTTTTTTTTGTGTTTATCTCTTAACATATTAAACATCTAATAATATGTTAAGTTTCCACAAGCTTGGAATTACCCAACAAATAACAATTTGTTGGCTATAATGATAATATTATTACATTGTACTTTTCTCATTTACATAAATTCTTACTTGGAGTGAACAATATTTCGTTTGGTTCGAATTTATCAATCGCTAAAAAAAACCAAAAACAATTTTGGGTTAGCTCATTATGAGTGTCGAGTTTTGCATTTCAGGGACCATCTAAAGGGATAAAGACTTGTGAAAAAACTCAGTTCTCATTGTGTTGTTTTAGACGATGCTTGGTCTTTGCCAGCTATGTTTCCACTGGAACCCTCTACGTGCTTCCAAAGGTCTTGCCACGCAACTAGTTCTTATCCCTAAAACAACTTTCTCTCTTTTGCCTTTTCGTACCGGGTCAGGTCAGATCGATCGGATCAAGTGAACACGGGTCGGGTGAAAATCATTCGGGTCAAGTAAAATAATTATTCAAAAAAAAACACATTCTTCTTCTTCTTCCTCCTCGTGTTCTCTCTATCTCAACCTCGCTCATATTATCGATTAAAGCTACTCTTCAGACTGATCCAGAAACTTCATCTGGGTTCATTTCTAAACCTAAAGCTTATTCCTTTTCAAAGGTTTGTGTTCAATCTCAAAACCCTAGCTGTTCCCAATCCAATTAAGCTTAGATTACTCTGGATTCAAGTTCAATCTCAAAACCCTTTATTAGAGGAACGATGATGCATTTTCCTCTCTCTTCATCACTTAGCTTCCACCTTCATCTTCATCAGAGCAGTAACCGAGCAGCATCAAAAGCCTACGCAAAGAAACTCACTAAGAATCTCCGTAACCCACGCCGCACCAAGCTCCCTCCTGAGTTCGGTGTCAACTTGTTTCTAAGGAAACCCATTACAGAACCGTTGTTACCACTACAAGAACAAGAAGAAGAAGATCAAGAACCTGATGTCTGGGAGCCAAACGAAATCGAGGCGATCTCATCTCTTTTCCAGCAAAGGATTCCTCAAAAACCCGAGAGAGTGGTTCGAGTTAGGCCTTTACCACTTCCTCAGCCTCACAAGTTACGACCTTTAGGTCTTCCAACACCAAAGAACAACATCAAGAAACTAGTTGTGTCATCATCATCATCATCTTCTGTATCGAAAGATCCAAGCTTTCTTGTCGGTTTAGCTAGAGAGATCAAAAGCTTGCCTTCTCCTGATGCAGATGTGTCTCTTGTTCTCAACAAATGGGCTAGCTTCTTGCGTAAAGGATCACTCTCCACGACGATTCGTGAGCTTGGTCATATGGGTTTGCCTGAGAGAGCTTTACAGACTTACCGTTGGGCGGAGAAGCATTCTCATTTGTTTCCTGATAACAGGATACTCGCGTCCACTATCCAGGTTTTGGCTAAGCACCATGAGCTGAAACTGCTTAAGTTTGACAATAGCTTGGCTAGCAAGAACGTTATCGAAGCAATGATCAAAGGATGCATTGAAGGTGGATGGCTGAATCTAGCTAGGAAGCTTTTACTAATCGCTAAGAGTAACAATCGTGTCCTTGACTCGAGTATCTACGTGAAGATGATTCTTGAGATTGCTAAAAACCCTGACAAGTACCATCTTGTTGTTGCTCTTCTTGATGAATTGAAAGACAGAGAAGACTTGAAACTGAGCCAACAAGACTGCACAAGTGTGATGAAGATCTGTGTGAAACTGGGAAGATTCGAGCTCGTTGAGTGTCTCTTTGACTGGTATAAAGACTCAAACAGAGAACCAAGCGTTGTGATGTACACTACCATGATACATAGCCGGTATTCGGAAGAGAAGTACCGAGAGGCGATGAGTATGGTTTGGGAGATGGAGGAATCTAACTGTCTTCTTGATCTTCCGGCTTATAGAGTAGTCATTAAACTATTTGTGGCGTTGGATGATTTGGGAAGAGCAATGAGATACTACTCTAAACTCAAGGAAGCTGGTTTTACTCCAACGTATGATATTTTTCGCGACATGATTAGCATTTGTACAGCTTCTGGGAGATTGACAAAGTGTAGAGAGATATGTAAGGAGGTTGAAGATGCTGGATTAAGGTTGGATGCAGACACTTCATTTAGGTTGTTGCAGCTCGAAAACCAAACAATGTCTCTATAAGTATTAACACTTTTTTGAACTTGTAATATAGTTTTGTGTCCTGAGATATAATACAAGAAATGCTATGATTATGTAAGCATATAAAAACACTCTGTGGGTTTACTGTTTAAAAGTGTTTTCAGGAAAAGACGAAAGTGGAAACTGGACAAGTTCAGAATCAGACATAGCAACTGTCTTGTCTGCTGGAACTGATTCTGGTCCATCCATGGATGGTTTGATCACTGTAAAGAACAAAATATTATAGAACAAAGTGAAAGCTAAGAGAAGAAACGCTGTAGTTGTGAGGAACGATCCAGACATCTCAGGTGGTGGTTCTTCAAACATGAATGGATCCATTGATGAACTTCCACTACTTGTTCTGACAACGTCTGATGATGTGTTGACGAAGGTTCTTGGTTTTTCATCGGCTTGAGATTCGATTTGTTGGTCAAGCTGTTTCAGAGCTTCTCTGGCTTTATCTCTATCGATTTGGAATCTCTGTGAGGAAGAAGAGTCGTCTCTTTCAGTGGCTCTGACAATACCTATCAGGTGTCTTTTCTTCTTCTTCTTCATGAATCCTCCATGTACGTACCAGTTAAGAGACTGTGTCCCTAGCACCACCATTCTCTGTTTTTTCTTCTATGCCTCTGTGATGATAAATGTTTGTGTGTGGACATCATTGTTGTTGGCAAAGTTGTAAGATACGACAGGGCTTCTCAGGGGATATTTATTGTCATATTTGATGATTATGGCCCTTTAAAATAAGGCTTTAAAGGCCCATTATAGAGGCTTTATAAGAAGCATTGGATTTTCCAACGAGATCGCTGTTTAGCAAACCATATAAGCAACGTGCCTACACTATACATCAACCAGGCTTCTCAGGGGATATTTATTGTCACGTTGTCTACGATAATGACAACATGAAAATGGTGAAATCGATCAAAGTTCAAGAAGTGGAAAATGAAATTGATGGTGACGGCCTTAACACCAAGAAACCTGCCTAAGCGTTACATGAACCAAATCTTATGAATATGGTGAACCTCGTTGAAGAAAACTTAACTTATGTAATACTACTTCCCTTTCATACCAATTGCCAGTATAAAAGTTTTGCAATAGATTAAGAAAATTGTTAAGTTTTATGTTTCACCTTTTAAAAAAAAATATTTTCTCCCTTTTAATAGATTTTGTTCTAGATTTATGCATACAAATTAAAAATATATTTAATGTTGTATATTTTTAAATAAAAATATTATTAACTATCTACCTAATCATTAACTTACCAATAAAATAGACAGCAAAACATAAAAGGTTACATAATATAAAGAGCCATTAGTTTTTACATTGAAAATTGAAAATGTCATGTAATTTGAAACAAAAAATATCTCTAAAACATATGTATTTAAAAATGAAGGAGTATTATTTTATTTTATCTAGTTAATTAATAATCGAAAAAAATAAAAATAAAACTGCAAAAATTATCCAGATGTGTATTGACATAAAAACAATATATATTGAAACAAATTTAAAAAAATAAAATGTTACTTATTAATATATAATGGAAAGAGTAATAATAACAGTACTGCATAACTTATTTTCCAAGTTGTTAATTAAAAGCCATATTTGATCACACAATTTAGTAGTTATTAAATTTTGTAGAATTACAAAAATTTGAAGCAGAAGAAACCATGATGTTGCACATCATGCGGTCTCACACATTTCACAACAAATCGAAATGGATACATCTCTTATAAACAAACAATCTCAAATTAAAAGTATGTTTGAATATCATTCTCTCTTTTAGGAGGAATAATCTTTAGAAGTGGCCAAAAGTTTTGGACTTTGTGAACAATGTGGATTGGTGAAGAACATTGCCGGAAATGTCATAGTAGATGAACTTAGCTTGAGTGTGAGTGATGTGAAGAGACATGAAACCTTGTCCGTCGTAATAAAGTTTGAGTTCTTTTGGATCCCATGGCAGAATAACTCCTCTCCATGCCTTTGATCCTCCTCCACTAGTTAGAAACTGAATCTCACTTCACCATTTTCAAACAAAATGAATTATTTAGCTTTTGATTTAATAGTAAAAAAATAATTTAAACTAAAATTTGACCCAAAATCTCTATTAAATTCAAATTTATTAAAAAAAAAAACAATTTCGTGTTTTATTGTTTCATTTCAAAAAGGAATGTAACGAACTCTCCCTATTTGATTAAAAGAAGATGTAAATAGAGCTTTACCCGTCAGACCCAATGTGTTGCAAGCAATGATCATGTCCGTTCATGTACAAGTCCACTTTATTCTCCTTCAATAGTGAGGTAAAGAATTACGACAAAGTACTAAATAAATATTTCATATAAAAATAACAATAATAGTAATAATAAATAACAAAAAATGATCAAAGGATTATTAAATAATTACTTCTAGAATTGGAAGAAGTTGATCGACAAGCTCTTGGGTCACACCATGTTCACCTGCGGTTTTGATCCCATGATGTCCCACGACAAATTTCCATGTGGCACGCGACTTTTTCATCGCTAAATCTAAATCCTGATATTTCAATAGAAAAAAATAGATTTATTTGACAATATCAAGAAAACCAAGAAGGATATTCGAACTATTAATCTTACTGAAACAATATGTATTACATGTAAGAGGTTGGAGATATATTTATTCCTGGGTAAGACGTTGCTCCAATCATAAGTGTGATCTTCCGGATCTGTGAAGTATTGATCTACGAATGGAGTTGTGTCCACGAAGAAAAACTCCACCATTCCTATCCACCAAAAAATTACCACTAATCAAACAAATTGTGTAGTTGAAAGTGATATTATCCTCCTATATATTAATTGAGAAATCAATTAAATGACTTTTGTATACATGCCACTCATATATGAGTGGTTGAATTAATTGTTATAATTTGATTAAACGACGAATTTTAGTAGTGATTTATTTAATTTGATTTTAAAAGAAAAAATAACCATAAACCAAAGTATATTAACTTCCAGATAATGTCATAAATAAAATATATATTTAAGTTTATAACAAAATTATTATTAAATATATTCAATAATAAAAAATTAATTTGAAATATCAAATTTACAAAGAAATGTTCAAATATTTTACATATTTTGATATTATATTATATTAAACTTTTGAATTATTTGTATCATCGAATTCACGGACAAACACCTAGTATCAGTTAAACACTTGAAATGTATATATATTTTCTTGGGTTGTCATTTGTAATCAACTTAAATTAAGATACCACCGTACAATACTAATGCAATCATCAAATCATATATTCTGGTCCTAAATAATATTACTCATAATTACTAAATCAATCTAAAAGACTAAAACTAAAAGTTAAACTTATCTATTACTTTGGTTATAATTCATTTTACTTGTTAATATCCAAAAAATGAAAACAAATTTGGCGCTAACTAAAAGAAGAAAAACGAAAAACTTTAACTCAAAAGTGTTTAAAATATATTACTATAGCTTGAATTTCAAACTTAAACATGAGTTTAGACCGAACAAAGACAAAGCATACATATCAACCTTGGGTACGTATATGATGAAATAGTACATTTAAAGATCCAATTTTTAGTCAAAATCCAATAAATCTTTTGTGTCAAATCCAACGTTACCGTCATGATCTAATATAAGATCCTAATATAATGGATGCATAAAAAAGAAAAAACAAGAAAGAAAAAAAAAACCTGAGCTCACAACAAAAGATCTGCGACAAAACCATCTCCAATCTTTTTGGGTAAGAACATGACTTAGTTGTGCTGAAACATTTCCTCTGTAATCATGGTTCCCCAAAACTGCAATAATATCAGAGGTAGAACCCACGTTTACTATTCAGAGATATCACAGCTAAATTTTAGTCAGTCATTAAAAGGAAGTCATATTACCAGAATACCACTGTTTTTGGAGACTAGGATGAGTGTAAATGTGAGAGAATGAAGCTTCAAAAGCAGGATCAGTTTCTCCTTTTAAACCATCGTCATAGAAATTATCTCCCACTGATATCACATAATCTATGTCTAGTTGCTCTCCCACAATTCCCATCTGCCAATTTTTCAAAACATTTAGTTTTTATATAATTAAATTCTTGATTTGCCCTAGTTTTATTCTTAATAAATTAAATTTGATCATGGTTTTCTAGAATTTGATAGTATATCAGTGCGCTAGTTTTTTTTTTTGAATTACAATAAAAATTAAGATTGAAAATTGTCTTTTACTTCATTGCCAAACAAAAAGTTGTCTTAGTTAGGAGATTGTTTCTAATGTTAGTTTTGATGTAAAATTTAGTGCATCCTTAGAGCTGAAAGTTTAATATCAACATCAACACACCAAATTCTGTGTTATATCAACATCAAATTTAATTTATGGTTGGAATTGGCCTTAAAAAGATACATAAACAACATACAAACATATGCTCAAATGTTGAATAGTTTAACGGTAAACAAACAAATGACCAAACTAAAAACACACAAATTTGCACCAACTATATTCCCTCTGTTTCTAAAAGAATAATTTTAAGTATTCACTTATATTAAAAATAAAATGAATATTTATAATTAAATATATTTATTTTTAGAATATATTTTCCAATCTATCAATCAACTGTATTTTGTTAATTTAAATATTCTCAATTGATGTTTCGTAAAAATATACAAAGTACTTAGATAATATCAAAAATTTATCTTTACAGAACAAAAAAGGTATAGACAATCTTAGTTTTGGGATGGGAAGGAGTAAAACCTTACCTTTTTTATTTATTTTATACACATACATTATACATATATTAATGTTATTTATTTTTGTATTTGACTTTAACACGTGATGCAGGTCAAACATTAAATCGATTTTTTTTTGTCACTCCAATAAAGTATGAAAATCTTGAATAATAAACACATACTAGATTTTGATCCGCGCACCCGCGCGGGTATCGTTTTGATTTATAATATCAAATATTTTAAGCAATTTGATTGATATAAATGTATATATGTAACATGTAAATATTGTATTCTATGTGAATAAACAAATCAAAATTTAAAATTACGTAAGTTACTTTTATTAATTATTTGTCGTGTAAATGAATATAGACATTGTATATGTTTTTATATATAACCAATTAAAATGAATATTAATGTTTATCAAAAAAAATATAGTGAATATTAATGTTGATCCAGAAAATAACGAATATAAATATGTTTTTTAATTCATAAAAATTTTATGGAAACTTTTCACGATTTTTTTTGGTAAATATGTTAAAATTATAATGAGAAATTATTTACATTATTTATTTGTTTTATTAGTTCTATTATAGCTGAATAGATAATATGTATATGAGAAAAAATCTACTTTAATATTTTCAAAACTAAGTTAAGGATATATATTTATATATTTCAAAGTTTTATACTCAAAGCATTAGAATATCAAATAAAAACAATTGTTTCAAAATATATGTATAATATTTTAAAATTTGTTTTATAGGATATATATATAAAAAATTAGAACACATTAATCCACAACATGGGCCTTCACTTGTAGGTGATAAAAATGACTAAACTTAGTAATTAACAAATCAAATTCCTAATTAACCCGTACTCTTCCAAGATTGGTAAAAAAAAAACTCTTCGAAAAAAATCTTTGTAGTTTTTTTTGTTGAGGTTTACCATTCAAAATTTTTAATCCTTTTTTAGAAGTGATCTTAGATACAGTCACTTGAAATTTTGTTTATTGTTATAGAAAAGTCACTGCCAAAGGAATATTTGATTGTGATTCCTTTTGCATGAAGCATAGATTTTCTCGCCCTCTACAAAATTCATGCAATTGGTAGTTTTTGTTGAACACCATACATGTGATTTCTTTTGCAAGAATCACCCTATAAAATATGTTTTTGGTATTAGTTTAGATCAACTGAAATAGATTAAAAATATCTGTTTGTGTTTTCGAAACTTACATATTCATCAAAAAGAACCACTTGAAGAGTCTCTCCTCTGAATGAAGTGTTTTGTTGCGAGGAATAAATCAATTTGACTTGAGATCTCCGTTTAGTTTTAAATAATTTCAAGTTTTTGAGAGTTTTGAAACTTGCATTGGTCGACATTGTTTTTTTTTCTCTGATCCTCGATGTAATATGAAGAATATATATATAATTTGGTGAAATATTTACGGTAGAGAAAACAGAATTCTAATTATTTGAAAACTTGATCTGCGGGTTGTAAAATAGGAATATACTAAATGTTAGGAATATTTTAAAATTAGTATGAATTTCAAATCACGCTAATCATGATTAGATTTTTTATCACATAATGGTAAGCATTTTCAAGTTAGGAATATACCAAAGATTTTGCAATATATCTATCATAATAACCTGTGATTAGCAAGTATATACTCTCTCCGTTTCATAATAAGTGTCGTTTTAGAGAAATTTTTTTGTTACAAAATAAGTGTCGTTTTCGATGCAAAATTTATTAAGTTTATGTTGCAGTTTATTTTTCTATTGGTTGAAATATGGTTAGGTGTATAGGTAATTGTGTTTTTATATAGAAAATATGCAAAATTAATTGTTTTCTTAATCCGTGTGCAAAAACCTAAAGTGACACTTATAATGAAACGGAGGGAGTATATTTTTGTTATTAATGTGATCTTTTAATTTAAGGAATTGTTATGTTAAGTTAGTAAATTGTCAATGATTTAAGGAATAGTTAGTTGATAACAGTTTTGAATATACCATATTGATATGATAATTGAATTGATAAGCTCTACACGTTGATATCTTTATTTTAATGCTATGTGCAAGTAAATTGTTAGAAAATCTATAATAATTAATTTTTTGTTTGAAATAGAATAAAATAAAAGAATCTTTGAATCCTATTTATTTATAATTAATATATACTAAACCGAACGAAATGGTTTTAAAATGGTATCTAATTCATGTAATAAATCTGATCTGGTTTATTGGTGTTAATTCTGGTTAGTAATATTAATTCAATTAGATTTTGGCAGTTGATGTAACATTCTCGGTTTACTAATTTATTTAAACCATTTTTCATGCAGATATTGGGATCGTCCACGAATGATGTAGTCCATTTAATGGTTAGAGACACATAATGCAATTATTGGGTTAAACAAATGTTAATGGGCTGGTTGATTCCTTTTGTCATATGGCGTGAAAGCCTTTTCTAAACATTAGTGAATGTGTAGAGTTAATTCTAGTGGCAATAATTGTAAATATTATGATGAAGTCATGGTTATTTTTAATTTGTACTTCAGTTTTAATAGTTTAGATTAATTACTACTAGTTACCTGATGAGCAACGAGAGATTGATTAAAACCTCCTTGTCGTCCCCAATCTCCAACGACCAGAATATCCAGAGACCTGTCAGATTTCGTCACTGGATGCTCCAACCTTTCAAGCTTTGATAAAGAACGATTGAAGAAGATACATAGAATAAGAAACATAAAACGCACACTGAACATCAATGCACACATCTTCATCTTATATCTTGTTAATTACTTTCTCTAATCTTAATAAAATTCAGAACAAGACTAATGTTTGAGAGAAGGAAGTCTAGGTGGCAGTTTATATAGATGAACCCGTCAGGAAAACCTGGTCCATAAATTATTGAAGAAATTATATAAAATCATTTTACTTTTTTTTTTCTCAATTCATTTTAGTATATTTTTTTTGTCAACTCAATTTACTATGTAAATTAGCAGGACTTTGAGCCTTTGAAGAAATTATATAAACAATACAGCCTTTTCTAATATAATGCCCATGCTGCCTGTATTTACCCGTTTAGGGCAAAGTGTTTATCTTCCTGTTTTTTTTTTTGTATAACATATGTACTTTTTCCTATTTATGTCTGTTTTCTTATTGTATCGGATATTGATGCATTATTATAAGAATCTTTGAGATTTTGTATAACTAGTAAAATATCTTTCTGACATTTTGGTTTTAAATCATAAGGAATGATAAATTGTAATGATTTGAAATATCTACATATTATAGTGGAATATTATATTAATAAACTATACAAAGTATTGTTCACACTTTAACCTAAAATCAAAAAGCCAATGGACACACGAGAACAATGCATATTTAAAGTGCTGCTGCCAAAAACAATAATTTAGCTGAGTTATATTATCATCACATAATAAATTTATCACAAAATAAAAATTATAGTGTATTTTGCACTATATATTTAAATTATTCTATAACTAATTTTAATCTCAAATCCATTTTAACTTTATATATGTTATCAATTTTATAATATATTTATTTAAAATAATATTTTCAATGCAACAAAAATGGGAATTATGTAATAATTTATTCCTACTAATCTGTTATTTAAAATTAAAAATTACTATTTTTTTGTTGAAAAGATTCCAATATTATAAAAGAGTAAAATAAAAATATATATAAATGTCTAGATTATTCAATGGATACAATTATTATTTTAAAAATATTTGGAGAACATAAATAAAAATAAAAGAGGTACGCTAATTAATATAAATTGAATTTGATTCATTCTAGTAGGTACTTATTTTTAGTTTATTATAATATTTTTTTGGCACAAATATAGTTTTATTATTTAATGAATCTATAGTTGGATTAAATTTGATAAGGTCAATAATATTGAGTCACATGCAAAGTGGTGCTTACAATGTAAGAAAAAACGCAAATACGTCACTGCACACTTCACTAATTTTGATTTTAGGGGCTCCTTTTTCATATATTTTACTTATCAAATTTAAAATTTTCCTAATACATTTCATTTATATCCTGTGTGTTATAAACGTATTCTGTCCTCTTTTTTAATAAAGTTCTTGACTTTTCATTTCATAATGTTCTAAGTGGTTCAATTGAAGTCATATTTCAACTTTATTAAACATATAATTTGGAAATCATTAATTAGATATATTAGTTGATATAACACAATTTCAATACATGATATTTAAATTTTTTAAAACTAATTGGTTTATTTTTGATCTATTAAAATATTTGTTCACAATAAAATAATATATCTTACTGAATATATTAATATGCTTTATATATATATATATATATATCACATTTTTGAATTTTGCTTTAGACCCCCTGAAAGTTAAGTACGTCCCTGGTCACATGATCCCTCCTCATATACTGCCTCCGCCATTGCGTACCTATGTATATAAGAAAATAAATAATAAGCAAATTAAAGGACTAGACATCTGTCTTTAGTCTACGAGTAAATTTCCCTCTTAACCTTTATTTGCTGGATAATAATTACACATCCTTTAAAATGATTATGTTACATGAAATTCACCACCCAATATAAAATACAATGGACAACTAATATGAATACTTGTTTCTCAACTTTTTGTAATCAGATCGTCTAGTAGATATCCGTGTCAACACCCTTCGTATTGTTCCGTCGATGCAGAACGCGATAAAAGGCGACGCCTAGATCTGCTTCCGATAGATAATACTACAAAGTATTAATCAGCTGTTAATGACGCTTATGTGCTCCAAGAAATTAACATGCCCGTTTATGTGCTATTTTCAAGAAAATAAAGTAATTATGTTTTCATTTTTAATATTTTCATAGTTTGATTTTTATGATAGTAAAAGTTACCTTACTGATTGATAAAAGTTGCTTCTCAAACTCTTTCGTAATACTGTGGTGACCTGCAGTTTTGAATGTGTGGTGACTGGTGCTGTCTCAAATTATTTCTATGTTTTGTTTGAAAAAAATATTAACTATATATTAAACGAAGCACTGATGTATCTTTAAAAGTAAATAACTACATTTATAGATATCTAGCATTTCTTTAAAAATTATACGCTTTAATTATATATATATATATATATATACGAAATTTTACATTTTCAAATCCAAATTTATATAGTTATTTTTAAATTCTTAATTTTTTTATTCTTAGATTCAAGTCATGTTAGACCATTTTATTTGTAGATGCTAAAAACGGCTCTTGTGGGTGACCTACCAGGACTTTCCAATTTACCACTAATTTGTCATATCGAGATTTTATAATTTTGTATATCCTCGAAAGTGATTAGAACTTTAGATTAGTTAATGGCGTAGAAACATCTATTGTAAGTTCTTTTTCTTTTCTGGAACCATCATCTATTGTAAGTTCTATTTCAATTGAACTTGTCAAAAAGCTAGCTTCCGAGAGAGTAAAAAGTAAATACCATTCAGAGAGTGTCAAGATACCTTACCTTTTGAAAGGGTAAGGAAGAAGAATAAAGAGTATTTAAGAAAAAGAAAAAAAATACTTGGTTCTGGGTAATACGCCTCTCCAATCATAAACATGATCCTTTGGTTCAACAAAATATTTATCTACGAACGGGGGCTCTGTCTAGGGAAGGGCATTTTATCCGTTAAAATTGATTCGATTCGTTATTCGTTTCTATTCGATTGGTAAAATCCGGATATCCGTAAGTCGTCGAAGCAAAGCAAATACTAAAAGTTAATATCCGTTAAAAACGAAGCAAACCACAAATACTAAAATATTTAGAGCCGGATATCCGATCCGATCCGACATTATATAAATAGATGTATATCTACAAATAAATATAGATTTTTATATGTATAATTTATCAAATTATTATTTTAACATATCATTTTATTAATTTTATTTAAAATTTACTTATACAATCTTTATAAAAATAATAATTTTTCAAATTTTTGTGTATTTATAAGAAAATTTGATTATTTTCAAAAATATTCTAGAACATATAGTTTTATTAATTCTTATTTTTCATTTTATATTATGTAAAAGTATTTTTTTGAAAAGAAATTTGTATAGTTTTTCTAAATTTATTTGTATTAAACAACGTAAATGAGATATCGGTAAATATTCGCAAATATTCAAAAAAAATTTGGATATCCGGAAAGCCGGATATCCGTATTTCTCCGAAGCAAAGCAAATCGGAAAATCAAATATCCGTAAGATACGAAGCAAATCACAAATACTGAAAATTACGGGAATATTCGATCCGTGCCCACTCCTAACTGTGTCCACTGAGAGAATACCAACGATATCTACAAAATGGGTTGTTTGAAGTAATCAGTGGCGAATGTAGGATGTAGAATTATATTTTGGTGGGGGCAATCCTATATTTTTTTTTTTGAACACAAGGGCAATCCTATATAAACTATAAAAGTATAGTTTAAAATGTTATTTACCAAAAGAAAATAACTAAAATTTAGGTGTATTTAACAAATTCTATTTTTTTTATGGTGGCACTTGCTACCTTCTTGGGCAACATAGGTTCGCCAATGAGTAATCATATACTTTAAAATGAAAGTGGTATTTACTTTCTAATGTTAAGTTGTGTTTTGCTATCGTTTATGATTCTACAATAGTTGTTATTGTTGACCAGTGTGTGGACATGATGTTGGCAAATTTGTAAGATGTGGCACTTCTTAGGGAATTTTTATTGTCTTATTTAATGATTATGGACCTCAAAATTAAGGCTTCCAATGCCCATTTTAGACTTTTAAGGCTTCAACTCAAAATGGTATGATATTTTTATAGTCCATTTGATTAAATCTTATAAAGATAAAAAAATATTAAAAAGTTGGTTGGAGTAAGCAAGAAAAGGTGTAGTTAGATTTATGGGCGAACACTAACCAGATATCCAAATTTTAAGAATATTTGTGATCTACTCTGCACAAATAGTTGATTTTTCGGTTCACATTGATTCATAATTTTCCGGATATTCGGTGTTTTAGATATCCAAAAAAACCAATATCTTTATCGGATATCTGATTCAAAAATAATAAAAATATTTTTAAAAAAATAAAACAAAAAATTTACTATAATATTCTTTCACTTCAATTTTTGTAAAACTACATACTTTTAAAAATTTAATAACCAAATAATTAATTTTATGAATAAAAATGTTATAAACTTCTATAAAGATATAAAATTATATATAATTTTATATATATGTATATAACGGATCGGAGCGGATATCCATTTTTTATAATATAAGTATTTACGATTTACTTGTCTTTGACGAGTGTTGAATTTCAGTATTTCTTTTGATTCATAAAGTTACATATATCCAAATTTTTTGAGTCAAATCGAAACGTATTTTTCCCACCCCTGGTTAGATTGTAGCCTAGAGACAGTGCCGGGCATCAAAATCTTCAAAAGATCAAAGGCATTGTCTACTACTACTGTTTGAGTTTTCAGTAAGAAATCTACATTTGTTAATTGTTTTTTTTTTAAAATATAGTAATTAGAGTGATAGACAATTATAGTTTTAGTTGTATTTTTAAAAATATGTGTTAAAGTTAATGTTTAAATTTACTTTTGTTTGAGTATGTCATAAAAGATTGAATAACTGTTTGAGTTTTAAGTACAAGATGTAGACATCTGCTATATATATTTTTTAATTAGAGTAATATTGGTTGACAATTATAGTTTTAGTTGTATTTTTAAAAATATTTGTTAAAGCTAATGTTGATAAAAAATTTACTTTTGTTTGAGTATGTCATAAAAACATTGACTGATTTAATTATCTTAATAAAATATAGTTATAAAGTTTTGTGATAAAAGTTGATTAAAGTAATCACTGATTATAATTAATATTTTCTTTTTTAGCTTAATTCTTTATATGTTTATGTTTTAAAGTGATATGTATTATTATTATGAATGCAATAATTTAATTTTTTTTCTCGCGTCTGGCAGCCATAGACGTTGTCACGGCTCTGCCTAGAGAAAGAGAGAGCATCTCTTGAAAACAAGTAAGTTGTTTAGCAAACCATACAAAAACGCTTTGAACAGGTGATTCAAAGGCCACACGAGTATTTTTTTGCCTCTCATGATGACCCTCAGTTCTATGAATGTGAAGACGAAGATGAGAATCATCTTTCGACTAGTGGCGAAAGACTTTCGCCGTCATCAAGCTAAATAAGATCTTTACAACAAGATCTGGTGGACCTCTATTTATGTCAATGATAATGCAGCTAATCTTTAACGTCTTTTTTTTTAACAACAATACTTAACGTCTGCGATGGTGCAAATTCATTTTTTAATATATATATCTATCTAGATCCGAGTCGTCTACGATAATTATACCATGGATATGGAATCGATCGAAGTGTAAGCACATGAAACTGATGGGTGTGTCTACACCATAAACCAAATCATTATGAAGGAAAATGATATTTCCATGAGAATGGAGAAGCTGTTAAAGAACTCGATGCGATTTGCCCCTCCACGCACTCCTTTGTCTAACCAGATAGTTTGTATATGCAGATCGCGACTCCACACACACACACACAAGAAGAGAAAGAAGATGAAGAAAACGCAAAGAAAAGAAGACGCAAACAACGTTTTAGAGTTCCCCTCTTCAACCCGGGTACATCTCCTTCAGGACGGTACCTGGAATTCACTAGATCTCGAGTACAAGTTTCTTGAGCTACAACAATGGCGGACACTGCCCTTTTCGAGGTAAAACAGAAACAAAAAAACTCTCCCTCACTCTACCTCTCAAAGTTTGTTACAGTCGTTTATAACGACTTTCTTATTTTTGGGCTCAGCACTTCTCTCCGGTGATCCATTAGCAACTTCATGATGGGCTCAACCACAAGCCCAATAAGGCCTCCATTCAGGTTTGTCGCTTACCACCTCACAATCTCCACCTTGGAAAGCCGACAAAGCTGATGAACTCCTACTCCATGCACCGACTTACCCTAGTCTCATCTTCACCGATCCTGGTCTTCCTCCGGGCTCGTTTGTCCTCACTTTGAACCCTCTGCTCCGATCCAGCTCCGGTCTTCCTCGACCAAGTCTCTCTGACTCCCGAGACTTCCGTTTCCTTCAGTCGCCCTCTCAGTTCCAAAGACGACTGTCCTCCGGCTTCATCAAGCTTCAACGACGCCTAGCTTGGCCAGACACCCTGTGAATTTCTCCCCAGGTAAAACCTTTGTTAACATATCAGCTGGATTCACTGATGTGTGGATCTTGACCACTTTGATCTCTCCATCCGCGATCACTTCCCTTATGAAATTGTATTTAGTCTTGATGTGCTTAGTCCTTTCTCTGTACACAAAATTGTTAGCTAAGTAGATTGCGCTTTGTGAATCGCAATGAACCTCCACAGTCCCACTGTTAAGCTTCATTTCTTCACAAATCCCCTTTAGCCATAGTCCCTCCTTGATTGAGTCTGATAACGACATATACTCTGCCTCCGTAGTTGACAAAGCTACCACCTTTTGTAGGGACGACCTCCAGCTCACTGTGTTCCCTCCAACCGTGAACACATATCCGGTTATAGACCGACTCCTATCCAAGTCTGACGCGTAATCAGAATCACAGTAACCACTGACCTTGAAATCTCCACTCCTCGTGAAAGTTAAGTTTACTCCCAAAGCTCCCTTGACATACCTCATTATCCACTTAACAGCTAACCAGTGCGTTGTACCAGGTTTGCTCATATACCTACAAACCAACCCTACAGCATAGGCAAGGTCTGGCCTCGACCCCACCATGGCATACATCAAGCTCCTAACTGCACTCGAATAAGGTATATCCTCCATCTCATTTGCTTGTTCTGTCTCCTCCTTTTCTATTAGGCTCTGTAGTTTGAATTGTGAACCAAGCGGTGTGCTCACTGCCTTGCAGTCCATCAAACCAAACGTCCTTAAAACCTTAGCTAGGTAGTCACTTTGTGATAAGATCAAAGTCCCCTTTGATCTGTCCCGATATATGTCCATTCCCAGAATTCTCCTCGCCGGTCCTAGATCCTTCATCTCAAACTCCTTGCTGAGTTGTTGCTTTAATTCCTGAACCGTCTTCATGTCTTTAGCAGCAATCAACATGTCATCTACGTATAGCAATAGATATACCATGTCTCCTATATCCGACCCTTTCATGTAGACACACGGATCATAGTCACTTCTTTGGTACTTCTGCTCTAACATGAACGTGTGAAATCTATGATTCCATTCCCTAGGCGACTGTTTCAAACCGTAAAGAGACTTTCGTAGTAGACACACCATATTCTCTTTCCCTTTCTTTATGTACCCTTCTGGTTGCTCCATGTAGACTATTTCTTTTAGTACTCCATGTAAGAACGCTGTCTTGACATCTAGCTGTTCTAGTTCTAGGCCGTAATATGTTACTGCTGACAGCATGAGACGAATTGAAACATGTTTAACCACATGAGCAAAGACTTCATTGTAGTCTACTCCTTCTATTTGAGCATAACCCTTTGCTACCAACCTCCCTTTGTACCTCGGTGGTTGATTCTCACCCGGAATTCCTGGTTTGAGTTTGTAAATCCACTTGCTCCCAATTACTTTATGGCCTTTTGGCCTCTCCGTATAATCCCATGTGTGATTTTTCTCCAAAGATAGCATTTCCTCATCTGAAGCTTCACTCCAGTGCTTCCAATCTTTGCTTCTCCTTGCTTCTTGATAGCTCTTAGGTTCTTTAATCTCGATGTCCTCTGAACTTGCCAATGCATAAGCCACAAAATCTGTATCCTCGAATCTTGAGGGTGGTCTTATTACTCTCCTGACTCTGTCTCTTGCGAGAACATAGTGTTCCAAATATTTTGACTGATCATCACATAACTCTGAGTCTGATTCTAGATCATCGCCTGTAGTCTCATGTGTTTCCGCTTGGCCTTGTATTTGAGCTTCCGCTGTTGCTCCACCTGTATGAGAACTCTCCCCTTCGCATACATCTTCAAGTACACTTCTGAATGTTACCCTTTTAGTAGTGGTGTTACTTTCTTTTCCTTGCTCGACATTCACTTGTTCCTGTTGCAGATCTTTGAATAGCTTTTCTTCGTTGAATATCACGTCCTTGCTGATAACCAGTTTCTGATCTTCGATCAACCAAACTCTGTATCCTTTAGTTCCTTCAGCGTATCCTAAGAAGATCCCTTTAGCAGCTCTAGGACTAGTCTTTTCTTTAACTTGGTGGACATATGCAATGGAACCAAAACTTCTCATGTGTTCGTATTCTGGTTTGTGACCTGACCACCTTTCTTCAGGAATCTCAAAACCAATAGGGGCACTTGGTGACCTGTTAATCACGTAAACTGCTGTTGATGCAGCTTCTGCCCAATAGCTCCCATCTAGACCCGTTTCATTTAGCATAGATCTAACTTTGTCCATGATAGTCCGGTTCATCCTTTCTGATATCCCGTTCTGTTGAGGCGTGTACGGGCATGTTTTGTGCCTTCTAATACCAGCTTCTTTGCATAATTGATCAAACTTCTGATTGCAGAATTCCAATCCATTGTCAGTCCTCAAGCTTTTAATCCTTTTGCCTGCTTGATTCTCCACGAGTGCCTTCCATTCTGCAAAACAATTAAACACTTCAGATTTAGTTTTCAGAAAATAAATCCAAACTTTCTTAGAGTAATCATCTGTAAAGGTTAGAAAATATTGAGCCCCTGATAAGCTCAATACTGTGTTTGGTGATCCCCATAGATCTGAGTGTATGTAGTCTAAAACCGCCTTGGTAGTGTGTCTTGTCCTTGGGAACTTATGTCTGTGTGACTTTCCCATTACGCATCCCTCGCAAAACTCAAGCTTTCCTACTTCTTCTCTCTTAAGGTATCCCTTCCTTGCCAATGTTCCCATTGATCTGAGACTCATGTGTGCTAGCCTTGCGTGCCACCTTTTCGTATGATCCACGCTCCCTGTTGCCGCATTTGCCTCAGGTCTCCTCACGATGCCCTGAAGGTAATAGAGACCGTTGTTGTATTTTCCGGTTAGGACTTCCTTTCCTTCTTTGTAGAATTTAACCATATAATTCTTTCTACTATAGCTGCAGCCTGACTTCTCTAGCTGTCCATAGGATATCAAGTTTCTTCCCATCTCTGGCATGTATCGCACATCACTTAGAGTGACTGAAGTACCATCGTAGTTGTCTATGGTGATCTTTCCCATGCCTCGTACCATACAGAATGAGTTGTTCCCCATCATGACTTTGTTCCCTTCAACTTCCACAAAGTCAGTTAAGAAATCCTTCCTTGGAGTAATGTGAAAAGTGCATCCTGAGTCCAATACCCACTCCTCATTTGACACTACCAAGCTGGCCGTTAGTGCCACTGGTCCTGGCAAATTCTTGGCCAGGTTTACTGAGCTGTTTGGCGTTGCTGATCTCTTTCGTTCTGGACAGTCTCTTTTCCAGTGTCCTTCACTACCACATACCCAACAAGTTTTGTCTTGTTTACCAAATGACCTTCCTTTAGACTTCGACCTAAATCTGTTCTTTGTCTTATCAGTTCCTTTCTTGTAGTTTCCTGAGTCGTATCTTGTTAGCTGCCTCCCTCTTGACTCACTGTATAGTCCTTCTGAGTGTCTTCCTCTTGTTGTTAAGCCCTTCTGCTTAATCTCAACTTCCTTTGAGTAAGCTGCTGTGATCACTTCATTTACTGTAAGCGTTTCTCTTCCAGTGCCATATTGAAGAGTGTGAACTAGCGGTTCATAGGCTGTTGGCAGTCCTGATAGAAGTTGAATTGCTTGATCCTCGTCCGAGATGTCAATCTTGATGCTTGCTAAGTCAGCCACCAGTTTAAGAAACTGATCAAAGTTCTCTTCCAGTGGTTTATCTTCTTCCATCTTGAAACATGAAAACTTCTTCTTCAGGTATATTCTGTTTGGTAATGACTTCGTTTGATAGTCTCTCTCTAGAGCTTTCCACATCCCTAGAGCCGTTGTTTCATTCATGATTTTTCTCAAAATTGCATCACTTAGGCAGGTGCTGAATAGACTCCTGACTCTTAGATCCTTTTCCCCCTTCTTTGGGTCCTTCTTGATATCTGTTACTACCTCTTCCTTTCCTGTTCCAGACTCTAAGGTTGAGTCTTCTTGAAGAACTGCGAGTAATCCCTGAATCTCCAGCTGAGCTAGCATCTTGAATTTCCATAACCCAAAGTCTCCCTTCCCATCAAATCTTTCGATCTCGAACCTTCCAGGTGTTGGATCCATCGTCTTCGATGTGGTTTATCCCGTTTCCTGTTACCTGCAGATAAACAAGAACACACCCCCACAACAAGCAAGTGTAGAACCAATGGATTTCTAAATCGATCGTTAGGATGTGAATGAGATTGAACTTCCCTTACGTATCTTGATCGTGCGCGATCAAGATCTCCCTCGTTGCTTAACTCTCCGTAATCTTCTCTCCTCGTAGAACTTGATCGTTCTACTTCGACCTGGAACTAGTGCTCTTTCACCGAACTCTTAGTTGCTCTGATACCAATTGTTAAAGAACTCGATGCGATTTGCCCCTTCACGCACTCCTTTGTCTAACCAGATAGTTTGTATATGCAGATCGCGACTCCACACACACACACACAAGAAGAGAAAGAAGACGAAGAAAACGCAAAGAAAAGAAGACGCAAACAACGTTTTAGAGTTCCCCTCTTCAACCCGGGTACATCTCCTTCAGGACGGTACCTGGAATTCACTAGATCTCGAGTACAAGTTTCTTGAGCTACTACAATGGCGGACACTGCCCTTTTCGAGGTAAAACAGAAACAGAAAAACTCTCCCTCACTCTACCTCTCAAAGTTTGTTACAGTCGTTTATAACGACTTTCTTATTTTTGGGCTTAGCACTTCTCTCCGGTGATCCATTAGCAACTTCATGATGGGCTCAACCACAAGCCCAATAAGGTCTCCATACAGGTTTGTCGCTTACCACCTCACAGAAGCTAGTTGAAAAAACTTCATTTTTTTAATGAAAGTAAAATAATAAAATTATATTCATTAAAACCAATTTTACATTAAAAGCTTCATAATCTGATTTATACACAGTTCAATCTAGTTATTGAGGTTTCGAAGAGAACCATGAGATGAGAATACTCTCATACTTCTTGTTTTCTATTTCACGGAAAACGGTTAGCCGGTTTTGCATTGTCTTTGTAACGACCCAAATTTGGGTCCATCTGTTTCGGCCCATCAAAGCCCGTTTGAGCAGTAGAAAATCCTAGGTGAGTCCCACTATATACACCTTTATAATTCATCCCTTTTTCTCCAGAAACCCTAAAGCTTAAACGTTGCAGAGGCTGAGCCGTCAAGCATATCGGAGACCGTACCGTTGTCGTCGCCGTGGATCGAGCACCCCATCACCGTCGACCACCGTAGGTAACGTCGTTGGCCGCAATTTCATAAGGTTTTATTTCATCCGTTTAGTAAATCGATCATAACTCTCTAACCGTGTCGTTTCTCGTGAATCCAAGGCCACCATCGTGTTCGTGACGTCGAGACGAGTCGGGTACTTCGAGATCAGCTGAAACCGGCCACGCACGCGCCCACACGCACCGTCCAACCGCCACGGCGCTCCGTGTGTGTCGCACACGCGCCGCCGCAGTCAGCCGCACGCGCCGCGCGTGGTCTTTACGCGCCACCGCCACGCCTCCGTTCGCCTCCGCCGTCGATTCCAGTAAGCCGCCAGTGCCTCGTCGATGACTCGCTGGTGACTCGCCGGTGACTCGCCGGTGACTCGCCAACTCGGTTAATTAATTGATTTCTAATTTAAATTAATTGAATTTGTATTATGTTAAACGGGTTGAAATTGATTTAAATCTGGTCCAATTGAAATCAAATCCGGTTAAAGAAAACCGGTTGGTTTATTTTATTTCAATTTGGTCAAGGGTTGACCGGCTTGGGTCAGAGCTGACCAGGTTGACCTTTGACCTCCGGGTTGACTTTTTGACCAGACCACCGGTTATCTATTTTTGACCGTTTGAAGGGCGTTATGACTCGATTTTTTGCCCTGATTTCAAATTTTGAGTCTGTTTGAGCAGCTGGAGTTCATAGACAACACTTTTCCCACATTGCTAAGGTGATGGCTATTCCCAAACTTCTTGTACAGGGCTTATGATTTTGAATAAACATAATTTAGTTCTAATATGTTCCGTCTTCGTGAAATCGAATCTATTAGAGTCTGCTTGTTTAGTTATTAGGTTCTCTGTTAAACCGAATATATGGTGTTAGAGGGTTCAACATTGCTTGTTCTTTGATAATTGTTATTAAATATATATATATATATATTTATAAATATTTGTTGAGAATTGAGGTGAAAGGTTGTGGTCGATTACGGAGACATACTTCTGTAGGGCGGTTTGTGACCAGTATGTTTTGTGAGATGCTGTGGCACATCATAGTCGACTTGTTGTTGCCACGGCTTGGAGGTCGATAAATCGTCTTTGAATGTGTGTCACCGAGCACATATTCGGCGTTGTTTTTGGCCTGTTAGTGGGCAGCGGGTGTACCTCGCTAGGACCATTTTTTTTTCTTTGGGTACTTAAGGTAAAATGTTTATTACTCCCTCCGTTTCTAAAAAATCTATGTTTTAGAAAAAAAATTCGTTTCAAAAAGATGCATTTTTTACATTTTCAATGCGTTAATTAATGGTTAATTCCAAATTTCAAAGTGTTTATTAAAATATTATTGGCTAAAAATTATTGGAAATATGTAACTACAAAAAATTATGCATTGGAAACTAAAATATTATATGTTTTCTTAATTAGTGTGAAAATTCTAAAACATACATCAATTTGAAACAGAGGGAGTATGTGTTAGACTTAAATTATATTTATTCAGAATGATATGACCGCGTCCATGGACTTTGGTTTAGCATCTCGTACCTCACTGAGTGACTCCCATGTTGCTCACCCCTCTTTCTTCCCCTTTCAGGTGAGACTGCTGAGGAGGAGTGATTCATTTCAGATCGGTATTTTGGGTGTTTTTCTTTTCAAACTTATGGATTTACGATTATGGATATTTTCTGAATTTTATTATATTGATGGATTTATAGTGTTAATTTGACTACGCGAAGTATTAAAGTGGAGTTTTCAAAAAATTATTATTTATTAAGTTAAACTGAAAATGCGAGTGTTACAATTTGGTATCAGAACGGGTTCCGTCTCGGCTTCGACCCCGGATGGCGATTTGTGAAGACTCGATTTTTTTAAGAGATTTTAGACGATTTCGAAATGTTCTGGGGGTTGGGGATTTTTTTTTAAAAAATAATTAGCACATTTCTGTCAATATTATCCCTTGATTAAACGTAAGTATTCGGTTTAGTGAGACTTGGTCGTCCCTAGGCCGCCAGAGCTGCTCGAGAGGTTGGAGATGGGCATGTGTCACCCCTGGTTTCACAGCAAGCGGTCCACCTATTGATCAGGATGCTTTGAGGCAGATGGTGCAGGATGCAGCTAGACAAGCTGCTTAGGAGGCTGTTCAGCAGGTTGCCCAGGAGATAGCTAGGCAAGCAGCCCATGCAGTTGCTCAGGAGGTTGCTTGACAGTTGGCTGGCGCTCAGCAGGAGCATCGTGGACCCCAGTTTCAGATGCATGGTGGTCCGCAAGTTCATGTGCAGAATGGGCCGCAGATTAAGGTCCTATCCCTCATGTTCCAGCTCAGCAGTTTCCTTAGGGTATCCAGGTTCCAGCGCCACCACCACCACTACCACCAGTCTATCCAATTCATAAGGATAATTTTTTTAGACTGACGAGTCAGTTGAAGAACATGGATATGAAGCATTTTGGAGGAACAATGGATCCTACAGCTGCACATGATTGGAAGCTAAGTCTGGAACGGAAGTTGGAGATCATCGATTGTCCACCGGAGTTTTCACTCAGATTGACTATGCAGTACCTGCGTGGGGATGCACTACTATGGTGGGAAGGAGTGCGACTGAGCGAAAGACATCACAAATAGACTTTCGAAGACTTTAAGAGGGACTTCAACAGAAAATACTTTCCATAAGAAGTTATGGATAAGAAGAATAGTGATTTTGAGCATGTGCGCAAGGGTACCAGGACTATTAGGGAGTATGAGGTTTAGTTCAGCCGACTTCGCAGATTCGCGGGAGCTAGTTTATCAGAGGAGGATTTGATCAGGAAGTTTTTGGATGAGATGCGAGTGGATATTCACAATAGATGTCGTATCTTCCCATATCACATGTTGGGAGATTTGGTGGAGAAAGCTGCTGAACAGGAGTTGAGTCTAGCCGATGAGCAGAAACTCCTCAAATCAACGCAAGATGGGGAAAGCTTCAGAGCCGCAGAAGAGGCATGTGGACCAGTCTGGAACACTGAGTTGTCCTCGTTGTTGTCGCAGTCATAGCGGAGAATGTTTCAAATGTTTTAGTTGTGGACGACTGAGGCATACTTCTAGGTTTTGTCGGATTAGGCCTGCAGATGCGACTTCTGGCCCACATGTTACAGCACCAGCAGTACGACCAGATGCACCAGTTGCACCAGTTGCACCAGGAGCTTGTTTCACATGTGGCCAGCATGGCCATATCGCCAGGGATTGCCCGACCAAGGGGCATGCAGCCAAGCATCAAGCTATCACTCTGCGCGTCTATGCTTTAGGAGAGGCCAATGGAACTTAACCAATAGCTGGTACGTAACTTTATCTTCCTCGTTTGTTTTAAGTATTTTAGTACTTTGTAGATTTCATGTGTTGTTAGAAAAAATGAGTGTAGGATCAGTCTCTGTTGGAGGTGAGACAGCACATACTCTTTTCGACACAGGAGCTTCCCATAGTTTTGAGAGTTCGCGTTTAGCCAAGTCTTGGCCTTTTCGGGTTATCTTTCAGCCAAAGGCTAAGAAAATTTGGACAGCCGGCACAGAGAGATTGGGAACCACTGGCGTTCATCTAAATGTACCAGTCCTACTTGGTGGAGTCGATTTCGTCGGAGACTTAGCAGAGATGGAGTTGGATTAATACGATGTGATACTTGGAATGTATTTGTTGTCACAACATCGTGTGGTGTTATATTGCCCAAGGGAACGAGTTCATGTTCCTAGAGGAATATGGAAAGATCACATTCTAGTGTATTCAAGCTCACCGAGGAATTTCCATTATCTCCATGTTGCACGCCGAGGATTTATTGGAGAGAGGAGCAGAGGGATTTCTGGCGACCATTTCGATGGTTAAGGATGATGGACATCATGAGTTGCAGAGCATTTCATTGGTCGCAGAGTTCGAGGATGTATTTGAGGCCTTAAAAGGGCCACCACCAGCAAGAGGAGATGTTCTTACTATAGAGTTGGAATCAGGGACATCACCAGTTTCGCGGGCTCCGTACCATCTAGCGCCAGCAGAGATGGCTGGATTGAAAAAAATAGTTAGAAGAGTTATTGGATAAAGGTTTCATCAGACCTAGTACTTCCCCGGGGGAGCACCAGTATTGTTTGTGAAGAAGAAAGATGGGAGTTTCAGGCTCTGTATCGACTACAGAGGTTTGAACAAGGTGACAATCAAGAATAAATATCCGCTTCCGCGTATCGATGAGTTGTTGGACCAGTTACAGGGAGCTTCGTGGTTTTCTAAGATTGATTTGGCATCAGGTTACCACCAGATTGCGATAGCTGAAGATGATGTGCGGAAGACGGCTTTCCGTACACGTTATGGGCATTATGAATTTGTAGTGATGCTGTTTGGGTTGACGAATGCACATGAAGAGTTCATGAAGCTTATGAATTATGTGTTTTGCGAACATTTGGATAAGTGTGTGATTGTATTCATCGACGATATCCTTATCTATTCTCGTAGTAGAGAGGAGCATGCCGAGCATTTGCGGATTGTGTTGGATAAGCTTAGGGAGCATCAGTTGTATGCTAAGCTGAGTAAGTGTAGCCTTTGTCCGAGGAAGATTTGATTTCTTGGTCATGTGGTATCAGAGGCAGGGGTTGGAGTAGATCCGGAGAAGATTACTGCAATATCAGAGTGGCCTACACCTAAGAGTGCTATAGAGATCTGCAGTTTTCTAGGTTTAGCAGGATACTACAGGAAGTTCGTCAAAGGTTTCACCAGTATCACCAAACCGATGACTCAGTTGACAGGCAAAGATGTTAAGTATGTGTGGACAGATGATTGCTCGAAGAGTTTCACTGAGTTGAAACGACAACTGACGAAGACGCCGATTTTGGTACTTCCGAGACCAGGAATACCCTATGAAGTTTACACTGATGCTTCAGGTACTGGTTTGGGAGGTGTATTGACACAGGAGGGCAAAGTCATTGCATATGCATCACGTCAGTTGAGACCTCACGAGGTTAATTACCCTACTCACGACCTGGAGTTAGCAGCAGTTGTATTTGCGTTAAAAATCTGGAGATCGTATTTATATGGAGAGAAGGTGCAAATTCTTACAGACCACCAGAGTCTGAAGTACATATTCACGCAGTCAGACTTGAATTTGAGACAACATAGATGGATGGAACTATTAGCAGATTACGACTTGGATATCACTTATCATCCGGGTAAGGCCAATCAGGTGGCAGATGCCTTAAGCAGATGTAAGAGCGATGTATCATGAAATAGGGAGGTTCATGAACTTACTGGGACCTTAGCTAGTCTCAGATTATGTGCGGTTACTCTCGAGGGAGAGACGACTGGTCTTGAAGTTTTGGAGCAGACAGATCTATTGTGGAAGATACAAAAATCTGAGGAAAATAACGAGGCTTTGTGTAAGTAGATCGAGATCGAGAGTATTGGTTATTATACAGCTACAAGCGGGATATACATGTACCGGAACCGAGTTTGTGTGCCAGATGATAAGCTGTTAAAGAAAGAATTATTACAGCAAGCACACCATTCGCGGTTTTCTATCCATCCGGGTAACACCATGATGTACACGGATCTGAAGCGCTACTATCATTGGCCGGGTATGAAGAAAGATGTGGCAACATTTGTATCGCAGTGCCAGACATGTCAGATAGTTAATGCTAAGCATGACCATGGATTTTGTGATTGGTCTACCAACTTTTGGAGGGATGAATGGTATTTGAGTCATCGTGGATAGACTTACCAAATCATCTCATTTTCTTGCGATTAAGAAGACAGACACAACTGATCAGTTGGCGCAGATTTATATCAGGGAGATCGTGAGGTTGCATGGAGTTCTTGTTAGCGTTGTATCTGATTGTGATGCAAAGTTTACATCGGCATTCTGGAGAGCCTTTCAGAAGGCTCTTGGGACAAAAGTCCACATGAGTACAACTTACCACCCACAGACTGATGGGCAGTCAGAGAGGATTATTCAGACTTTGGAGGATATGTTCAGAGCTTGAATTTTAGATTAGGAAGGGAATTGGGGAAAATACCTACCTTTAGTAGAGTTTGCATACGATAATAGTTATCATTCGAGTATTGAGATGACACCATATGAGGCACTTTATGGTAGGCCTTGCCGTACACCACTTTGTTGGACAGAAGTGGGTGAGCTACGAGGCATGGAACCAGCTATGGTTCAAGAGATGGTAGAGCAGGTTGAGATGCTCAAAATTTGGCTTAAGCAAGCTCATGACCGTCATAAGAGTTATGCAGACAAGCGTCGGAAGGATTTAGAGTTTCAGGTGGGCGATCTAGTATACCTAAAAATGAGAACCTTCCAAGGATGATCTAAGACCCGGAAGCTAAAGAAGCTTAAGCCGAGATATATGGGTCCATATCCTATTGTAGAGCGGGTTGGAGTTGTGGCTTATAGATTGCAGTTATCAGCAGAGCTATCAGATTTCCACGATGTGTTTCACGTGTCAGTGTTGAGAAAAGTCGTGAGAGAGCCAGAGCTTATTTTGCAGCATCCACCCGATGATCTAAGTAAAAATTTGTTTGCACCCATCCAACTTGTTGAGATTTTGGATCAACAAGTAAAAGCGGTTCAGGGAATGATGATCATGTTTGTTAAAGTTCGCTGGGAGAGAGATGAAATCGAGGAGGAGACATGGGAGGCAGAATCTCAGATGAGGGCAGATTACCCAGAACTTTTTCAGGATGTTATTGGACACTCGGACCATGAGTAGGATTCGGGGTCAAATCCTTTATTAGTGGGGGAGAATTGTAACGACCCAAATTTGGGTCAATCTGTTTCGGCCCATCAAGGCCCGTTTGAGCAGCAGGAAACCCTAGGCGAGTCCCACTATATAAACTCTTATAACTCATTCTTTTTTCTCCAGAAACCCAAAAGCTTAAACGTTGCAGAGGCTGAGCTGTCAAGCAGATCGGAGACCGTACCGTTGCCGTCGGTGTGGATCGAGACTCGATCGACCACCCCATCACCGTCGATCACCGTAGGTAACGTCGTTGGTCGCAGTTTCATAAGGTTTTATTTTGGCCGTTTAGTAAATCGATCATAACTCTCTAAACGTGTCGTTTCTCGTGAATCCAAGGTCACCATCGTGTTCGTGACGTCGAGACGAGTCCGGTGCTCTAAGATCAGCCGAAAATTGGCCATGCATGCGTCCACACGCGCCGTCCAACCGCCGCGGCGCTCCGGGCATGTCGCACACGCGCCGTCGCAGTCAGACGCACGCGCCGCGCATGGTCTTCACGCGCCGCGCATGGTCTTCACGCGCCACCGCCACACGCCGCCGTTGATTCCGGTAAGCCGCCGCCTCCCTTCGCTGACGCCAGTGACTCGCCAACTCGATCGAGTCAACTCGGTGACCGGGTCAACCGGCTGAGTTGGTTCGATTGCGGTTTGGTTTAGGTTAACCGGTTTTTAATTAATTGATTTCTGGTTTAAATTAATTGAATTTGGGTTATGTTAAACCATGTTGAAATTGATTTAAATCTGGTTCAATTGAAATCGAATCCAGTTAAGGAAAACCGATTGGTTCAATTTGATTTCAATTTGGTCAAGGATTGACCGGCTTGGGTCAGAGCTGATCGGGTTGACCTTTGACCTGCGGGTTGACTTTTTGACAAGGCCACCGGTTATCCGTTTTTGACCGTTTGAAAGGCGTTCTGACTCGATTTTTCCCCTGATTTCAGATTTGGAGTCTGTTTGAGCAGCTGGAGTTCATAGGCAACACTTTTCCCACATTGCTAAGGTGAAGGCTATCCCCAAACTTCTTGTACACGGTTTAGGATTTTGAATAAACATAATGTCGTTCTAATATGTTCCGTCTTCGTGAAATCGAGTCTATTAGAGTCTTCTTGTTTAGTTATTAGGTTCTCTGTTCAACCGAATATAGGGTGTTAGAGGGTTCAACATTGCTTATTCTTTGAAAATTGTTATTAAATATATATATATATATATATATATATATATATATATATATATATATATATATATATATATATAATTATAAATATCTGTTGAGAATTAAGGTGAAAGGTTGTGGTCGACTACGGAGACGTACTTCTATAGGGCGGTTTGTGACCAATATGTTTTGTGAGATGTTGTGGCACAGCATAGTCGACCTGTTGTTGCCACGGCTTGGAGGTCGATAAATCATTTTCGGGCGTGTGTCACCGAGCACATTTTCGGCGTTGTTTTTGGCCTGTTAGTGGGCAGCGGGTGTACCTCGTTAGGACCATTGTTTGTTCTTTGGGTACTTTAAGTACTGTGTTTGTTATGTGTTAGACTTAAATTATATTTATTCAGAATGTTATGACCGGGTCCATGGACTTCGGGTTTAGCATCTCATACCTCACTGAGTGACTCCCCTGCTGCTCACCCCTCTTTCTTCCTCTTTCAGGTGAGACTGCTGAGGAGGAGTGATTCATTTGAGATCGGTGTTTTGGGTGTTTTTTTAGACTTATGGATATTTTCCGAATTTTATTCTATTGATTGATTTATGGTGTTAAGTTGACTACGCGAAGTAATAAAGTGGAGTTTTCAGGAAATTATTATTTATTAAGTTAAACTGAAAATGCGAGTGTTACAGTCTTGTTGATGATTCTCTGAAGCATTAATTGTCAATGGTAGACTATCTTCACAATGTTTTCGATTGTTTATCTCTATCCATAGAGACTGTACTAGTAGCTTGAAGTGCATACTATATATAGAAGTAGTAATGTGTGTTGTCTTTGAAATCATGACAGACCATGGCCATTTGTAGCTGAGACCAATCATCCGTAAAAGAAGAGATGGTCTTGTGATTCCTAAGCGCTTTTACATAAAACACAAATAGTTTCGGCATTTTGATTCACCTTTGCCATTCCGTCTCCAGTTGAGAGCCGATCTTGCATTGCGATCTATGTAATGATGGCGAACTTTGAGTTAGCTTGGAAGAATCATATACTGGCAAATCAGTTGCAGGGTTGTAATGATAATAACATTACTCCATGAGTTTACTTTGCAACTTGTTAATTAAAAGCCACTATAGTTTGATATGTACATCCGCGCAAATGTTTGTTTTACGATAAATATATAAACATTTCAAAACATAACAATTTGATGGTTGCACTTAAACTACTTTAGTTCACTTGAAAGTTCTTACGTAATATGATTTTTTTGAAAATTTAACCGTATAATGTATTCATTATTAATAAATAAATCTTTATAATCACTCAATATTCTATATAAAATTAAGAATTTTACTTGATTAATATTCAGTAATGTATTTTTATTTTTTTAATTTGTAATTTGTTATTAATATATATTTTCAGATAATGACACAATACATATAGGAATTATTTTTAATTTTAAAATATATTTTTAGATTTGGATAATTCCTATTATTAATAATTTTATTCACTTATCCAAACAAATAAATTTTAAATTCGTTTTGGGGGTAATTTATATATTTTATTTATCAAGAGCATAAACGATATTAACCACTATAACTTTGAACATGAGAGCTCGAATGCGAAAAATCACTTCGCAAATGATAGTATAGATTTTCTTGATCGGTTATAGAATATTTAGTAGGTAATCTAAATTTTAAAAATATGTTAATAATTTATTTATTTATGGCGGGGTAAATATATTAACATTGCGAAATATATGTGAGATTTACGTTTATAATTGGTTTTCTATATTTTAGGAGTTGTTATTGGTTTATATACTTTAGTGTATTTAGAAATCCAAATAGTATTGAGATATAAATGTAAAATTTACTAATTTTCAAATCTAATATATGAATTTTAATTAATATTTACGAATCTGGAGGTTTTTCTTCGGATTTGAGTCTTTGTATGTTTAACTAAAAAAATCATACACATCCATTAAAATCCTTTATGCAATCAAATCCATTAATAAATCCGGATGATTGAATAATATATGACTTAAATTTGAATTTATAAATCATGAAACTAAGAACACGTACTTTCAATATGAATTTTTAAATCATAGAACCAATAACACTTGATTTTGTTTAGATTTACAAATTAATTAAAATACATGAACCAATAACTCCTATTTAGGTTGTTTGAACAGTTTACTAATATACGTGGGATATTTAGTTTTGAATTGAATCACACGTTTGTTAAGTTTAGATTGTGATCTATTATTTATAGCGTATAAGGTATAGATATTCTGATATCTTCTAATACTAAAAGGCTAATAAGCTTGATAGTTAGCCTGTCCACCTCAGCATGGAAATTCCACCAATTAGAGTGCTTTAAAATGCCATGTCATATTGTTTTTGGGCTGGCCGAATTTGAGTAGTTTAATGGGCTCTTGGCGAATTGTATTTGTTTAATGGGCTCAGATCTTTTTATTGGATCTTTTTATTGCTTATGGCCTGCTCATTACAGGCATAAGAATATTGTGTTCCGGGCCTAACTAAATATTAAGCCCACTCTGTCGAAACCCTAACCCTATTAGCCTCTCTGTCGATCCGAGATGTCCGATTCTTCTTCTTCCCAACTCCTCTTTTGCCTTCTGCGATTCATCTTCTTGAGCGTTTCTTCTGCCATTAAAGATCAAGAAATGATATCGTTTCATCTCCTACTAATGGTTTCCTTTCATCTCCCACAATTTCTTATTCTTTATATACTCTCCTTTTTCTCATTCGTAAAAATCAAAACCCGAGAGGATACAGCGATTAAACCAGGCTATAGGCATGAAGTCAAACGGCAATTCTTCCGTCTCACCCGCCAATTCTTCCGCCTCATCCGCCAATTCTCGCGGTGTCATGTTCTTCAGAGATATCTCCTTGGGACCCCATGAAGCCGAGTTACGATTCCGTCTGCTCCATTTCTGGGAGGCTCGAAATCCGACAACGAAGACCCTTATTGGTCTCGAGATGCTTCTAATCGACGAACAGGTTTGTCAATTTTCGAAAATATACTTGGATGAGTTTTCAAAAAGATTGTGTTAATCTGGCCATAATGGACAGGGAACTGTGATTCAAGGGTTTATTCCATCAAGGCGTGTTCAGTCATTTTTGCCTCAAATGAAAGCAGGAGCAGTTTATAGAATCATCAACTTTTACGGATCCAAAACCAAAGCGGTGTATCAGGTCGCTGATCATGCTGTGACAGTTTCTTTGTCATGGAACTCTGCCATGGTTGCTCTCGAAAACAGTGACATCCATTTCGACGAAGACCGGTTCCGGTTCCGTTCACATCAAGAGTTCGAAGATAACTGTGACCTCAAAGGCGGCCTTTACGGTAAGTTTATAAGTGTCATGTTTTGTATTTTTTTCAGTGTTCATTTTGCTTATAAAATTCTTGAAAATTTTATAGATGTAGTCGGCCACATGAGGTTGGTCAATGAACAAACCCTCAAAGACCGTCCCATCCTTGACGAAGTGGAGATTGCGACCACACGCCGTGTGTTGGTTCATGTGCAATCACATGGGTATGTGTTTTTTTTTTCCACAAACTCTTACTACATGTTTTAATCCGTTAGTATGATTCTTTTGCAGTGGACCGCTGTTGAAACTCTATCTTTGGGACAAGGCTGCAATAGACTTCTGCCGAAGGTTCAACTCTTCTGAAAGCACTCCCACTGTGTTGTTGGTCACAACTGTAAACCCCAAACGTCTTGGAGGTTATAATTTCCCTCTTACGTATGCCATATTGTCCTGACCATTTTATTAGTTTGAGATTGGTAGCTAATATTGTGTCATGTTATATATCTTCCGGTTGGTTTATTTTCAAATGCTTTCTCTATTATGCAACAGGTACCCTGGCTCTAACGTCTATGTCTTCTTCGCGAGTTTTTATGGATAACGATGTCCAGCCAAGCAGAGATTACTTCAACTGGTCAGTGATCATGAATTTAACATCTAATGTTTGGCAAATTCTATCGGTAATGTCCTACCCTGTCGCAGTAATTGCGAAAAAGTAATGGCTTATAATTTGTTCCAGGTTGGGGTCTAATCCAGAGATTGCTGAGACAGTTAATGCAGAGGTGGTTACTAAGTCTGAAACACTTACCATAGGGGAGATATACTCTTACATCAAGCAGGAAGATGCGAAGGTACAACTGGAACTATGTCCTTATAACTGTATATTAAGTGTTTAGATATTTACATCAGTTCCTTATGAATTATCGCAGGTTGCCTTTTTTGAATGTACAGCAACCATAGATGATGTTGTCCATGGCTCTGAGTGGTATTATATTGGCTGTAGTAGGTGCCACACTAAGGCTATCAAAGGACCTACGTCACTGGTGTGTTCGAAATGTGGGAAGGCTGACATAGCATGTGCTGCAGAGTATGTGTCCTCGCCTCAGTATTCAATTACAATTTTGGTGGTATTCACTTCTGGTTTTCTTGGCAACAGGTATCGTGCAAAGATCTCCGTGTATGACAATAGTGAGCAAGCTGTTTTCGTCCTGCTCGGTGATGCCGGTCGTCAGTTGACTGGGAAGCATGCATCAGAGTTAGTTGACAAGTATTTTGAGGTAACTTTATCTCGGACTATATATCAGTTTTGCCTTAATTAATAACACATCGTTTTCCTTGAATGTTAGGCTAATCAAGACCAAGGAGACGACCGTGAGGTTCCTGTACCACAAGCTTTGATTAGTGCAATTGGACAAACACATAAATTCACTGTGAAAGTATCAGAGCATAATATTACTGGTAAGACCCGAGCTTTGACGGTCACAAAGATCATCTCTGAAGTACCTCCTGAACCTAAGACAGCTTCACTTGGAACCCCCATTGCTGCAACGCCCTTTGGAAGCTTGCTGACTGCAGAGGAAGTATGTGAGCATTCAAAACCCTGCGAAGATTCTGAGAATGACGGGGCTAAAAGAAAGTCTGGCGGTGTTGAGCCAGGTAGAGGTAAACGTCATAAGCATGAGAATTAGAGCTTCCACCTATGTTCTCAGAGATTATGGTGTTCATTGCGGTTTAAGTTTCTATTTCCCAGTTTAACATTATCTAAGAGGTTATGGAGTCTATTGGACTTTAAATTTTTAGTTTCCAGTTTATCCTTTCATTTTTCATTTTCAGAGTTTTGTTTACCTTTTTAGTCAGTTTATCTGATTTGAGTAAACTTGAAGATAATCTCTTGGCCTTTTTATGTTCATACTATTTCAACAGATAGCTTTCATACGTACGTCTAATACATAAGAAAATCAAATTTCAGTGGAAATAAGTGAACAACAGAATCAACATTCTTCTTGAGCAACAATTTCACCATGGCAGTATGAGCTGAGTGGATATGGACCTGGTTTATGTATATAGAGATAAATATATTAACAACATTTGTAAAAAGGTTTGTTTCGACGAGTGTTTGAGTATAGCCGTTTTCATAAGTTGTATTCATACGTATTTAATAACTATTTAATTACATACGTAAAAAGGTCTATACATATTCATAGGTTGGTATACAAAATTAGAAACTGCAGTCTATGTATCATCAATAACGTATACAAGTCAACATTAGTACAAAACCCACAAAGACAACAACGTTTCAGGACCATCTAAACCATCTGAAACACAACATTAGTTGGTTATAAAATGATTAATTAAGATGAGTTTAGTAGTAGTTTGAAACTTAACATGTATCATTAAGCAGTAGTTTTTACACCTGGTATACGTTATTTGATTTAACTTTGACCAAATAAACAGAAGCATTCAAAATTTCATTTACTAACTAAGACCAAACCATTTAGAAACCACTCTCACGTCACATATATATATGGGAGTCCACCATATTTGGGAGACACAAAAGACAAATAAGGCATCATGGGCTCACAGTCACATATTTCTTATTCATTTTCCGTAGACACGGGACCTGCAACAACACCTCCGGATAGAAAGATCACCATCAAGATTAAGCGGCCAAATACAAATCAAACAGAGATAGACTTCGGGATAAAATGTTTAACCACCGCTAATGGTCATTTGGACGATGCAACCACTGATCTGATAGAGTACATGCTCACCTACCATGATATCAACATCAATGCTGCTACACGAATTATAGACTTTGCTAGCGACAAAGTTGCAGCCGTCGTTTCATCACTCAACGATTACGCAAGTACACACCTATGCATCTTCCTCTACATAACAGATTTCAACCCCCAAGCAACTCACAGAATTGACGTCGACGTAGCTAACATCGACCTCAAAAACACAATCAGACAACCCACACCGGAAGAAGAAGACAAAATGTGCATCATCTGCCAATCTACTTTCCTTGGGACAGAGGATATAAACTCATTGCAATGCAACCACGTATACCACTACAAGTGCATATCCGAATGGATCGGCAATAATTTAAGTTGTCCAGCATGTCGTGATACACGTTTCTAGCTTCACTTTTTTAATTATATAAGGCATATTATACTGAGCTATTAAGCCATATTAAGCTTTTTTTTCCGCAAAGTAATTTATTAATATTATCTTAAAAGAATAAAAAATACCGTCACCAGTGATATTCTATCGGGTTTATTAGTATTACCTTATTCCAAACTTTTAGGGAAAAAGAAATTCTGAAAATAAACCTAAGCCAAACCCAAACAAAATAATTTTGAAAATTAAGAACTCCTTTTTCTAAATTAAATAGCACATATCCAGCCCAGAAAAAGGAAAAAAAATCGGTAATAGATCACCAAACAATTATTATACCTAGCGACATATATAAGTTGTAATTTATTTTGGGCTCATAATTGTTACCATATAACTTAAAACAAAAAAGAATCGCCAAATCTTATTCCAAACTTTGTGGGGAAAAAAGTTCTAAAACTAAACCTAAGGCAAACCCAAAAAAAATGATTTCAAAAATTAATAAATCCTTTTTTAAAACCAAATGACACATATCCAACCCAAAAAGAAAAGGTAAGAAAACGGTAATAGATCGGTAAACAATTTAATTAGACCTAGACAAAAATACCGGGAGCAAATAACCAAACGGGGACAAAAAAATTTGAAATATCCAAATTTTTTGTCTAAATTAGCTAAATTATTCTAAATTTTACCCAACTTTGATAACAATTGTTACTCCCAAAATTTCAAACAAATCAAAGCTCTTTATATAAAAAATCATTACCTATCTGTATTTCTATATTCCGTTACACCCCACAAGGCAATTGCATTACTACGTAGAAGTAAACTCTTGACGTATTAGTTGAACCAAACTATTCATTTTAAAAATATCTTCTTTAAGATATTGATTTAATGCTTTAATACTTTTCGTAAAATCAAAAAAGTTTAAATCCCATATGGTATGCTCTTACTACATTCTATATTATTCATACATTTAATACATTCTCTAACATTTTTTGCTGTACCAGCAATTTGGAAAGAAAATTCTAAAGTTAATTCTTAAAAAAATGGCGTCAATATATACATCTTATATATATATATATATATATATGAAAATATAATTTAAACAAAATACCTAAATATAAGCCATAAAAACAAAACAAAATATATAGACCCTAACAACCCAATTTCCCAGATCGTTGATTCTAGAATATGGAAACCCATCATCAAATCAAATCAAATTAGCATCTATAATTAATTTCCGAATAAGGAGGTTATAGCTCGAATTTATTATTTTAGAATAATTTCCTTTTCTTCTCTTCTCTTCCCTTCTCTCTTCCTCATATTTCTCTTCATATTCTCTCTCTCTTATGGCGAAACTGTTCAGGTCAAATATAAACCAAGAACGTTTTCGTGCGTTCGAAACCGACGGGGGGGGGGGGGGGGGGGGGGGTGGCTAAGCAGGAATTTGCTGTTGCGGATCCGATTGTCACTGCGAAGGCGAAGGAGCCGAGGAGTAAGATGAAGAAACTGCTTCGGAACGATTGACGAAGAAGGTGGTGATTTTCAGTCTTCAGGCAATCGATCAGTTGCAGATGCTGACAAAATCTTCATCTCTGAAGATGCTGGAGACAGTGTCTTGTCCTCAGGAGTTTCTTTGTCCTCTGTCTAACGAGCTCATGCGTGATCCCGTCGTTGTTGCTTCTGGTCAGGTCAGTGACGTCGCTATGATGGAAATATAGTGTCTTTTGATGAAATTAACGACAATACTATGATCTTTGACTTGGTTTTTTCAATTTCCTGTGCTGTTTTACAGACATATGATAAGTTAAGGAACAGAAATATTTGATCTTTCAAAATTTTTCTGCATTTTCTTTTATAATATACCTATAAGTTGAATTGAAAATTCACATTTCTGTGTTTGTGTTTTTACAGACATATGATAAGTTGTTCATTCGCAAATGGTTTAGCACAGGGAACAGAACATGTCCCAAGACTCAGCAAGTTCTGTCTCACACATGTTTAACTCCAAATCTTTTACTAAAGTGATATGATCTCGAAGTGGTGTAAGACGGTTGGATTAAGATGATGAATCAGAATCGGTCCAAACATGTTAATATAGAGGAAGCTGTCACTAGATCAGATCGTGAGGCTTCGAACTCCATGCTCCGTAAAGTGTGGTCGTCGAATATTGAAAATGAAAGATCAGATGCAAAGGATCTAAGACTTTTGTCCAGGAAAGACAATAAGTTCCAAGCTCTTTTAGGCGAATCATCAAATCAAATAAACAGGTTAGTGAATCCATTCTTCAGCTTGAAGCAATTAGAGCAACCATATTTTATAAAAAAAAAATTTCCCCCTTTGTCCACAGAGAACAATCGTCACAACCAACTATTCGCTTGAGCGATCTTAATAATAGACTTGGAGAACAAATATCAACACCGACATTAGTTCGTATGAGTCATTTTTGGCCCATCACAGATCACGCCAGCAACATGTTAGGCACGTCTTTCATATGTTTTGATTCGAAGGTTTGTTAGTTATCTATATTGATTGATATCGAACGAAAAACAACAAGTACTATTTGATTCGTATTCAGGGACAAACTCTGGAAGGGCGGCTCTCACTTAACGCAACAAATGAGAACCCACAACTCATATCAGTAGGGGCTATGTACACCTTGACAAATTATAATTGTGGCCTCCAAACAATCACAGAAACAAGCTAACTCCTCAGCGATACTTCATTCACATCAGCCATGCGACAAGTGTGACAAACTAGAAACACAATCCCCCACTTCCCTGCTCACAGCTTCTCCCCTCACAGCTTTCAGTCAGTTATACAATCAGCCACTTCCACCACCTACCTTCCAGGTAAAAGAATCGCCCTACCTAAGTACCAAATGTCTAGCTAATCACATATATAAATAGATGTAGTTGGCCAAATACGCATTTTGCAAGGAATCAACTACGACTACCCTGAATCAAAAGCGAGCTCATTATTGGTTTGCTTTTAAACAGGTAAAACTGAGTAACATTTATCACATATTAAGCATATTATTCAAACTTCATATAAAACAACGTTGTAGATCCAAAGATGGTAAAGGCTTACACTATTGGGACAACCAAGCATCTCTTTTTCGGGTTCCTACAAAGCATAAGTAATAGGAAATATGAAGTTGTCATAGTAACAAGCGTGAGATCCCAAGTTTAAGTAAAGGTAATGATGGACAACTTCAATTTTCAATAGTTCACAATAACACTTTCTTTATTTGCAGGTAAGCTATTGCTTGCGTCATCCTCGGCGGACCCAATATTACTTTGACAACACTATCAAACTCATCAGAGATTTCAAAGGGAAAGATAAGTAAAAAATATCCAATATGTGAGGGATTCTCTAAAATTATTCCTTCATACATTTTTTCTATAGGTTTCTTCATAATTACCGGAGACTTGCAAATATAATGCTGAAGTTGAAGTTATTAATCTTTTTAGAATCTGATAAAACTTTTCGAAAAGATTTGTTATAATTATTAATATATATTAATATTTATATTAACAAAGAAACGAAAAGATATTATGCTTAAGGTAGTAAGAATTATTTTATCATTTGTTCTGATAAAATACATTTTGCTAAAGTTTTCTGTTGATTGTCAAAATAAAAAACGACACGGACTAAGTCATAATTTCTACTTTCATTTAAAAACAAAATTCGCAGTAGTGATACCAATATTGAAACATTTAATGTAGATTAATCATTCAAATCTTATTTTATTTATTTGTCTCATAAAGTTAATATAGTTTATTCCACAAGTAATATGGTTTATGAAGTTATGAAATCTAAATTATTCGATAAAATCTTAACCCTAGAGAATTATATTACTATAAGAAACAGTACTAAACCATTAATATTTAAATAACCATACATTTCATGTCTAAGTGATAATAAAGAAAAATAAACTATGGGAACTGCACATTTCTGAATCATAACATATCCATTAATTTTACAATGATACGTGCACTATTTCAATATATATATATATATATGTGTTAATTTATGTTTATATGTTAATATCAAATGCTTCAATTCATTCCTTGCAATCTGCGCAACAAAAATAGAAATTTTTTAAAAAAATTAATAGTAATTGTTAGAATAAGCAACATAAACATTATTATACGATTCAGATAATATATAAGAGACAATTAAAAATTATTTATAAATTTAGACATCCATGCCCAATAATATTATAATAATTTGAAACATTAATTAATAAAATTAGGATATTATATAATACCTAAAATACTTTGTTACATAAACCATAACTTTCTGATATAGCTATAATGTTAGCAATGAACTTAAATGCTTATATGAGACTTTTATATTTTATTTTATTTGATTTTAGTTTTATTAGTTAATGTTGATATGAATTTCAAATTTATGTAACCGTTTAAGAAATTGTTATGCTTATTTATATGATATATTATTGTATATATATATATATATATATATATAATTCTTATTCCTCATCTTTCTAAAGTTAGATTTTACCCACGCTGCAAGATTAATAAAAAAATATGATCCCTATTAAATGCATAGATATTACATAGTAACTGTAGTAGATTGTTGCAAACTTACTTAAATGACAAATAATAGTACGAATTGTTATGTCAGATCTTCCTTTTTTTAAAAAAAATTTGGTTTACAAACACATTTGTCTTTCATTCGTAAATTTAGGATGAAGTCATTTAAGGACGTAAATATCTTCGCAATTGTAACATCTTAAAATTAAATGCCAAGATCCCACCATTTAAGAACGGCAATAATGCCACTAATTTAGCAAAAAAACATAAAGTCAAACTCAATAAAATAGGAAATAAATTCTGGCTATAAAATCTTTCCTCCAAAGGAATTAGGGATAACATCTCATAGCGTTCGGAACAGCAAA
>CAJHQQ010002711.1:0-59340 GCA_905132885.1 Moricandia moricandioides
AGGACTATCTTTTCTGTAAGCTCTTCAAGTACTCACTTGCTGGAGAAGCTTCTTATTGGCTAAAGCAGCTACCGCCAGGATCTCTGACATCCTGGAATGACATCAAGAACGCTTTTTTGCGTAAATTTTTTGATGATGCAAGAGAAGAAGATCTAAGGAGAAAGATTACTCCTTTTTCACAAGAACCTTCAGAGTCTTTCAGAAATTCTTGGATCAGATTCAAATCATACCAGAGAGATTGTCCACATCACGGGTTCAACGAAGTGCAGCTCCTCAGCACTTTCTTCAAAGGTATTGGATTGCAGTATTCAGATGGCTTTGGACATAGCCAGTTAGGGAAATTTCAGCACTAAGAGCCCAGAAGAAGCTACTAGATTGTTTGATAACCTGGCATCAAGCAGCAGTACCAGGAACACAAATTTTGAAAGGAGGAAATTAACCCCAGCCGTGAGCAAGGACCAGATTGAGGAGGTCAAGGCAAAGCTGGATAGTGTTCAAAAATTATCAAGAAACAGGTTACTTTTGCAAAAGTAGAGGCAATAAAATCTGGATGGAAGGATGAAGAGATAACAGAAGAAGCATGTGGGACATACATCGATAGGAATGCTTTCCAGTGACAAGGGAATCCAAGTTTCAACAGGAACTTCTATGGGAATGGTCAAAGGAGTAATTTTAATCAGAGTTCACAGAGAAGGCCTTTCAAAAACAATATGACCTATGGATCTTCTTACTAACAGAATCCTCCTCCAGAAGCTCAAAAAATCAAGATCGAAGCAATGGTTGATAGAGTTTTAGTAGGGACAACAAAAGGTGACCGTGGACTTCAATGGAGAAATAGATGTCATGTACCTCAACCGCAATACAAAATTAGAAAATCACATCACCCATGTGAAGAAGTTGGAGAATCAAATGATGAAGACGAGCAAAACCATTAGGAGACATGAGAGCTTGATTGATGATGATTTCTGGCAGGAAGTTAAAAGAGAAAAGCTCCAAGAAAGCGATTTACGTGTGGAAAATTTTATGTCACTCGGCACTCCTCATCAACATCGATCGACACCAAGCAATGAGCAGAAATTGACGGTGAAGCCTACAGTATCAGTGGCTTCGTGTCAATTGACTAACGACAATCGACACAGACGTCCAAACATCGACCGATAGAGTGATGTACGTATCGATCGACAGATGAGGAAACAGTTCGACTACTGAACATCAATGCAAGCTTGATTGTGCGTCCGACCGTGACAATTCCAGAACAAAATACAAACACATCTGAAGTTATGTATATCGATAAAGAAGATGAAGGACACTCAAAGAGGAGGAAAAAAGAGCCCCAAACATCAACGCAAAGAAGCAAATGAAAGGAGATGGATAGCTTTGCTAAAAGAGTTTTAAAAATTCCTCTAGATACCTCTTTTGATGAAGCTAATTATACTCAAAGATTGTTGATATTTTTCATGGAAACAAGGGAGACAAATAATGATATAGAAATCATGTTCAATCTCCTCAGAGAGAAGATGAAGCAGAGGACTTGTCTGAAAAAAGAAAAGTGATCCTGAAAGTTTGTGATCCCATGCTTAATCAAAGGCCACAAATATCCCAATGCCCTTTGTGACACTGGATCGTCACTGAGTATTATGCCAAAGTCTATGGCAGAGGATCTGAACCTCAGAGTGGAACCCTCCAAAGATTCGTTCACGTTTGTAAACCGCTCAAGAGTGAAAATCAGGGGAAATGGTAAAAGATGTTCCAATGCAGATTAACAATACCCTAGTCCCAGTAAACTCCCATGTGATGGAAATCATGATAAACTGGAACTCTTCGCTACTACTCGGGTAGAGCATTCATGGCCACCGTGGGAGCTATTTGCAATACGAAGCTAAACAAGTTGTATCTGTCTCTAATTGATCAGAATATTTTTTATGAACATGTTAAGAATAAGTGAAAAGCTAATCTGGTTGAATTATGTAATGATGTAGAGAGCTTGTGGCTACATGCTTCTACGATTATGAGTTCAATGAGGAATCGGAAGAAGGAGCATCGTAGATACCCAGCCCGAACAATCGATCGACGAGCTTGCAATTCAACAATTGATCGACGCCCAAGCCTTCTTATCGACTGACACCCACCCTTCCGAACTGATCAAAACTTACCACAACCCAGCCTACCTCGAGCATGATAAATACTACAGAGAATAAGATATAATTGAATACCGAGGTACTGCTATGGAAGAGGCTGGTGTTTTTCATGTTCCCATGAACTCGGGAACTCGACGTCGATCGATGGTAACCATTCACCATCGACCGTTACTTTTATTAAATCAGAATCCAAATTGGATTCAGCTGCAGA
This sequence comes from Moricandia moricandioides, assembly GCA_905132885.1. NCBI lineage: Eukaryota > Viridiplantae > Streptophyta > Magnoliopsida > Brassicales > Brassicaceae > Moricandia > Moricandia moricandioides. The sequence continues at coordinate 2,350 of CAJHQQ010002711.1, forward strand.
ATGCAAAAGGGAGTATGGTTATCTACAGCGAGAATAGTTCGGTATTATGAGAGATCCAGACGTTCACGCAATAGCTCTGGATGGCAGAATTCTGCAAGTCATGAGAGACGATGTTGCAGATATACTTGCGATGGCTAATGGAGCTGAGAATCTTTTTGCCCAACGGTCTGATTATCCAGCATCGATCGATCGTCACCATCAGGCATGCCAAGGATACAGTGAAGCTTACGAAGAATACGATGCAGATTACAGAGAGAAAAATCTAATTGAGTATTGCAGCCTAGCAATGGAAGGCGCTGGCTGGGTAATGAACGCGAAAGTAGATAATCAAGCATCAATCAACAGCATCTCCTTGCCTTCAAAAACTATCAGACGCAAACCAGAACAAGAACCAAAAGCAGAAGATGCAGGTGATGGTTATCTCAGACCAGATGATTTTAGAATTTTCAGAGATACATAAGGACGTGCACGAGCTCTCTATGGTAGAATTTTAAACATGCCTAAGGAGGATGTAACAGATGCCCTTGTAAAAGCTACTTTATCAAGAAATTTATTTGGAAAACAACCATTAACCAACGTACGAGTACAACCATCGATCGACATCAAGAAACAAAAGAACGTGCCAATCCACAATGATCCATACACTCCAAAACATCAAAAATCGATCGATGACAGCCATCATGCATCGATCAACACCATTCCAAGGGTGAACCAGTTTTGTACCTCTAATCTTTTTGGTTTAGGAAGTCCATGATCAGCCGATTGGATAAACCCACTACTGATTGACAGTCAAATAGAGCATGGATAGAGAGCTTATGATGCCAATGGCAGCAGAATTTTCCATTTGGAAAAGAAATATGAGTATGGCATCTACAGAGATGAGAATGGTAATGCACGAGCTATAGACGAAAGATTTGTGAACATGCAAGAAGAAGACATCAGCGCAGTTCTAGAAAGAGCTACTATCTTTGACCAGAGCTACATATGTTTACCAGAACATGCGGCAATATTACTATGTCCATGAAGAAGCAAGAGACATACAGCAGAGCATAGATTGATGAAATGGTGCAAGAGATCTACAAAGCTCAAGAGATGTCACTGGATGATTTCTACAAGAGGCTTGATGATGTCTACTATCCAATACACAAATGCCTCACCGGTTTGACCACACGCATGGATGAGATGAAGGAAGATTTGGATACTGTTCAAAGAAAGCGTGCAATGGGAGCTAACAGAGTGACATCGATCGACGACACCATCAGGCCATCGATCGATAATGAGTACGACAGACAAGAGTCCGCAGCAGAAAAACAATTAGAAGACATGTTCGGTGAGATCACCTTTTCTCAACGCCTGATGAAAGAAGATATCTCTAAGAAATTGGAGGATATATCAGAGACTACAACTGCCAGACTTAGAATGCTATAGCGCAGTATTGTGAATCTACAAAGGGTGATGCATTCAGTGGAGGTTGCTAAGGAGATCATGAAGAATAAGAAAGAAAGAAGAGATGAGGAAATGAGAAGCTTGGTTGGTACATGGTTTCAGAAGAGCAAAGAATATGTGGACACTTGTTTTCCAAGTGTTGATCCACCTCCATTATAGTCAGAGAATTCAAACGTCGAGCTTAAGACTATAATCAAGTGCTGAGTGGGAGGCAACCCACTGTTTTGTAAGTTTTTTTTATTTAGTTTTTACTTATATTACTATTTATTTCGAGTTTTACTTTGTTTTTTCAGATTGTTTAAGTTCACCATCAATTGACACAATAGAGGCACCATCAGTCGACAATTGATCGCGACCATCGATCGACACCCTCTTACAGAGGGAGGTATTGAGTTTTACACTTAGACTATTTACTTATGGTTTTATTTTCCCTAACCAATCCGGGACATATTACACTGGGTACAATGTAATTTAAGTCTCAAGGAGGTTCGCTAATGCTATTTATTTGTTTTTGAGTTTTATTTCTATAATTATATAAATTTTTCAAAAAGTTTTATTCAGTCAAGAAGGGGACTATGATCAAGATTTATTATTGACTAACCAAACTTTAGCACCATTTTTAGAAGGTTATTTGCATATATTACTAGAGATACCAAAGTGGATCATCCTGCCGCTATATCACACTTGCTTAGAAAGTTTGAAGGAACCGAAGCTAATTTCCAATACTAATCCTTACATTATTTGCTTTCTTTGGGACTTGGTATACACTGGATCGGAGTCCTTCTGCAAGTCTGAAAAGCAAAAACCTGTGTGCTTCTAATTCACCTATTTCTCCCCTTCAGATAAAAAAAGGAGTCGAACAGGATTTGTGGCTACAACCATTAATGCTTGATTCATATGATCCTAGAAAGAGAAAAAGGTCAAAAAGAAGTGAACATGATCTGGTGACAAAAACCATTAGGGCTTGATTCATGGAAGCCAATCCAAACATCTAAGTTAATTAAAAAAATAAAATGATTCCCTCAAAAGAAAGGAGACATTGACTGAGAAGAAGTGAAAAGAGAGAGAGGAAAGGAATCAAAGAAGACTACCTATGTGCTCAGATATTTGCAGGGCTAAGAGTCCATATATCCTTTGATCGATAACCCCAAGGTAAAGCATGCATTTTTATTTTATGCAAAGAAATGAAATCAGTAGAGGGGAGAGTCAGAATAGTATTCGCTAAGTTGTTGGTAGAATGGATTTGATTGCTATACTAGGATAGGGTATATAAAGTTTTTCTGTCATTGACTTGATAAGATGTGGTTGCAACAAAGTAAAGTGACAGTTATACTTAGACATTATGTCAGTCTTCGCTTTTCAAAACCTCTTTCGCAGGCTTGTTTCCTTTAATACAAGTAAAAGGTTAAGTCTGGGGGAGTTGATATAGCCTATTTATTACCAGTTCTAGGCCATGTTATAGGCTATATTTAGGATTTCTTATGTGTGTCTAGGCTATGTTTTAAAGTCTTTTCAGGTCAAGGTACGTTTTGGAGAAATATGGAGGTACTTGGAGCTTTTGGAACATTTAGAGAGAAGAATCCGTAGCTGATCATTGAGAGAGTTAAAGTTCAAGACAATCATCGATCGTCGACATTATCTTGGCATCGACCGATGGTACAAGACGAAGATCGATCGATGTTGCACACTTGCCATCGATCGATAATCAATCCACAGACAACCAATCTCAAGCCCAAGTTAGAGACAAATGACAAAGATGCCCTGGATGAGTTTTGACCTAGATTTTAGGGTTTTATATTTATGCTTTATGTATTACAAACAAAAGAGTGTGGAGAGTTGGAGAGAGTTGAGAGAAGAGAGTTTAGTTTTCTATTATAGTTTTAAGGTTTCTTGGGAAGAAGATTCATAACTCCTTAGGGAGATTTGCATTGGAATCCCATTATTTTATCTATGCATTATATTCAGATTATTATTCTTACTTTAATTATGTCTCAGAAGTCATCAACTAGATTTATGGTTGAATGATGGCAATCATGGATCAGCCAAAAAGTAGGATTTCTAGGTTAAGAGAATATCTATCAATTGAGTTGTGCTTAATGTTTGCATTCTAGAGTAGCTAACTAGGATCTCGAAAGTAGGACATGGACGAATACGAGAGTAGGTTCTGTGCAAGAATTAACTCCATTAAACTAGGTTTTTAGGCGCATGCAAGATCTGGACTAATTAGCTTGGTAAACATATCAAATCTCATTCACACTTCCTTCTGATTTCACCATCAATCGAGATCAGGCCTTAGCCGTTGATCGATATATATCCTTTTACTCGCATACGAGAGTTGGAGTTAAAAGGGTTAGAATAGTTAATATTTTAGTTCTAGAATATTTACATTTCCGTTCTTCCTATTCTCTATAATTCATTAAGCCTGAAACCCTAGGTCTAGCATATTTACATTTTAGTTTAGTTAGTTTAATAACATATTTCCACATTTTCAGTATTATCATATTTACATATTTCATCCATACCTCCCGATAAGGAATATTTTGCTTAAACTAATTGTTTGCTACTGATATATATATATCTACCTGGCTTAGTCTTTAGAAATAAGAAATATATTGTGTGCCATTGCTCTCTGTGGATTCAATCCCTAAGTACTACACCTGATCTCTCTTGGCAAGAGTTTTATTTGTGTGTTAAGATTAGGGTTTATTTGATAGTTAATTCCTTAGGATACTTATACCCTGCCAGAACAATAAACACACCCTGTTAGCATCTTTAGTAATCTCTGCAATCAACATATCTAAGAGCGTTGCTATTGTGTGATTATTCAATAAATAAATTCAGATCATAATCCCCTCCTTGAATCAATAAAAACTTTTTGAAAAAATAAATAAATATAAAAAATAAAAGCATCAGCAAACCTCCCCCATACATAACTAACACTGTCCCCAGTGTTATCCCGTCCGGTTCGGTTAAGGGAAAAACTAATTATTGCCGAACGATGATTTACTTATGATCGTCTCCTAAATAAAAACCATAATTAATAACTATATAATGAAAAACCAAATTAAAATTTACTACACAGTGGGTTGCCTCCCACTCAGTGCTTGGTTATAGTCTTAAGCTCGACGTTTGGACTTATGGACTAGTAAGGTGGTTCATCGGACCAATGTGGAAAGCATGTATCCACATACTCTCTGTTCATCTCAAACCATGCACTTATGAAGCTCCTCACAGCTTCTTCTCCTCTGGTTCCGTGGTTGTCCATCCTCATCTGAGCAGTATCCTTGTACTCATCCTTTCCTAGAGTGTTTGAATGCATCCTATTAGCATGTTAAGGCTGGCATCTGTGGGCTCTTAAATATCATCTAATCTCTGGTAGATACTATCCCTCATCAAGTCTTGAGAAAGGTAAACTTCATCAATAATCATCTCCTGGGCTCTGTAAACTCCTTATCCCATGTTGTCAACTTCTTGTCTGCTGTAAGTTGATGTGTTCTCTGGCTTTGCGAATTTCTGCTGCATACTCTGGCCAAAATAGATGAGTATAGTCATGCATGTTGGCTCTCTCAAGAATTTCCCTGATGTTCTCCTTAGACACATTGAGGATTCTGCAATCTATGGCTCGTGCATTGCCATTCTCATCTCTGTAAAATCCATACGCATCCCAATGAAAACTTCTTCGGTTGTTCTTGTCAAAAGCTCTAGATCCATATTCGATGAGGCCATCGACCGATTGTTGAAGTTGGGTATTGATTGATTCTGAAGGGTGGGTTCCGTGCAGTGTATGTATGTATGTATGTATGTATGTATGTATGTATGTATGTATGTATGTATGTATGTATGTATGTATGTCAGTGCCTTAGACCGATGTTAAGTATTGGGTATCGATCGATGTTATCTCCGCATACTTCTCATCTTGCTCGTAATTGCATAAGCATGTAGCAATTAAACCTGGATAATCACCCAATTCTATGAGAGTAGATTTGTTCTTCGATTTAACAGGTTCAAAAAAAATTATTTGAATCAATTAGGGATACATATAACATGTTTATCTTCATGTCTCAAATAGCTCCCATTGTGGCCATCTTGATATCGATCACATGGAAGTCTACTGGGACTAAGGCGTTACAAATCTGCATTGGGATGTCTATGGCTATCCCTACATAATTCACCTTGAAACAATACACAAAAGTGAATGAATCACTAGAAGGCTCCACTTTTAGGCTCAGCTTCTCTGTCATAGCACTAGGCATGATGCTGACCGCTGATCCAGGCATAGGGCATTAGGATACTCGTGGCCTTTGACAAAACATGGAACCACAAACTTTCCAGGGTCAGAATTCTTCTTGAGAGTGATCCTCTGCTTCAACTTCTCTCTGAGACCATTGAACATGCGCTCTATGTCCTAATCTGTCTCCTTGGATTCCATATAAAAACATCAAGATCTATGAATATAGTACGCTTCATCAAATTGAGTATTTAGAGGAATTTTAAAAACTCTTTTGGCAAAGCCATCCATCTCTTTGTCAGTTGCTTCTCTGCGCAGATGTTTAGGAATCTTCTACTTCCTTCTGGAGTGTCTTTATGTTGCCATATCAACTATCATTGGCTCAGGTGTATCAGCATTCTGTTCTGGAGTCTTCATACTCGGTTTTCTGACAAAAAGCTTGCATTCAGAGTTAGTACACGAACTGGTTCTGCTGTTGAAGACCTTCGATCGATCTTGACGTATTGACGTTGATCGATGTTCAAATACTCACATGAAGCTACAAATTCTGAGGGTTCTGTCGATCGATGCTCAAAAATGGGTGTCGATCAACATAGTGCAAACTACCAAAAGACATAGAACTTTCTACATGGAAATCTCCCTCTTGGATTTGTTCTCTCTTGACCTCTTGCCAAAAATCATCACATATCAATGCACTGACGTGGTGTTTCTGACCATCTTCCCCCTTCTCTTTAATCAGGGTCTCATGTCTCTGAATGGCCTCACTTGTCTGGACCACTTGATTCTCCAACTTCATGGTATGAGTGCTGAGAGTCTAAAACTTCGTGTTGAGGTTGATGTACAGAGCATCTGACTTTCCCTTGAAATTCACAGTCATCTGTTGCTGCTGCTGCTGCTCCAATACTCTGTGAACCATAGCTTCTCACTTGCTCTCCTGAGTCTCTAGAGGTGGGTTCTGATAGTAAGAAGATCCAAAGGTCTTGTTTTTGTTGCTAGGCCTCTGCTGCTGTGAGCTCTTGTTGTAGTTGCTCCTTTTGCCACCATAGGATTTTCTGTTCTACCTTTGATTTCCCTGTCTTTGGAAACTGTTGCCACCAACAAAATTCACATATTCTAGGTAAAGTTCTATGTTCTTTGGTGCCATCTCACGGTATTGAAGTCTAGTGTAGACAATGTCTTCTGGATTTTCTGCTTTGTTCTGATCTGTGGCATGAGCTTCGGTCGATTGTTGAGGTTTGAAATTGACCGATTGTTGTATGCTGACACCGTTGACCGATTGTTGAAGTTGGGTGTCGATCGATTCTGAAGGGTGGGTTACGTGCAGTGTCTGTATGTAGGTGCCATCGACCGATGTCAAGGGTTGTGTGTCGATCGATGCTATCTTCGCATACTCCTCCTCTTGCTCGTAATTGCATAAGCATGTAGCAATCAAACCTGGATCATCACCCAATTCTATTAGAGTATCCTTGTACTAGGCTTTAACAGGTTCATAAAAATTATTTGAATCAATTAAGGATAGATACAACCTGTTTCTCTTCATGTCGCAGATTGCTCCCATTGTGTCCATGACTTCCAAGGAATAAGGAAGAGTTCCTATCAATCTTGATATCCATCACATGGAAGTCTACTAGGACTAAGGCGTTGCAAATCTGCGTTGGGACGTCACTGGCTATCACTCCCTAATTCACCTTGGAACAATCTACAAATGTGAATGAATCACTCGAAGGCTCCACTTTTAGGCTCAGCTTCTCGGCAATAGCTCTAGGCATGATGCTGAATGCTGATCCAGTACCGCAGAGGGCATTGGGATACCCATGTCCTTTGACAAAACATGGAACCACGAACTTTCCAGGCTCTCTTTTCTTCTTGAGAGTGATCCTCTGCTTCACCTTCTATCTGAGTCCATTGAACATGCGCTCTATATCCTCATCAGTCTCCTTGGATTCCCTAAAAAACATCCACGATCTATGAGTATAGTGTGCTTCATCAAATTGAGCATCTAGAGGAATTTTAAAAACTCTTTTGGCAAAGCCATCCATCTCTTTGTAAGTTGCTTCTTTTGGCAGATGTTTAGGAATCTTGTACTTCCTTATAGAGTGTCTTTATGTTGCCTTATCAAGTATCATTGGCTCAGGTGTATCAGCATTCTGTTCTAGAGTCTCCATACTCGGTTGTCTGACAAATAAGCTTGCTTTCAGACTTGGTAGATGAACTGGTTCTGTTGTTGAAGACCGTCGATCAATTTTAACGTCTCAACGTCGATCGATGTTGACGTCTCAAAATCAAACGATGTTAACGTCTCAACATCGATCGATGTTCAAAGACTCACCTGAAGCTACAGACTCTGAGGGTTCTGTCAATCGATGTTCAGTAGTGGGTGTCGATCGACACCAGTGAGAAATACCGAAAGCCATAGCACTTTCTACTTGGAAATGTCTCTCTTGGAGCTGTTCTTTCTTCACATTTTCCCAAAAATCATCACCTATTAATGCACTGACGTGGTGTTTCTGACCAGCTTCCCCCTTCTCTTTAATCAGGGTCTCATGTCTCTGAATGGCCTCACTTGTCTGGAGCACTTGATTCTCCAACTTCATGATATGAGTGCTGAGAGTCTAAAACTTCGTGTTGAGGTTGATGTACAGAGCATCTGACTTTCCCTTGAAATTCACAGTCATCTGCTGCTGCTGCTCCAATACTCTGTCAACCATAGCTTTTTACTTGTTCTCCTGAGTCTCTGGAGGTGGGTTCTGATAGTAAGAAGATCCAAAGGTCCTGTTGTTGTTGCTAGGCCTCTGCTGCTGTGACCTCTTGTTGTAGTTGCTCCTTTTGCCACAATAGGAGTTTCTGTTTTAGCTTTGATTTCCCTGTCTTTGGAAACTGTTTCCACCAACAAAATTCACATATTCTAGGTAAAGTTCTATGTTCTTTGGTGCCATCTCACGATATTGCTGTCCAGTATAGACTATGTCTTCTGGATTTCCTTCTTTGTTCTGATCTGTGGCATGAGCTTCGGTCGATTGTTGAGGTTTGAAATTGACCGATTATTGTATGTTGACTCCATCGACCGATTCTTGAAGTTGGGTATCGATCGATTCTGAAGGGTGGGTTATGTGCAGTGTCTGTATGTAGGTGCCGTCGACCGATGTCAAGGGTTGTGTGTCGATCGATGCTATCTTTGCATACTCCTCCTCTTGCTCGTAGTTGCAGAAGCATGTAGCAATTAAACCTGGATCATCACCCAGTTCTATTAGAGTATCCTTGTTCTAGGCTTTAACAGGTTCATAAAAAATATTTGAATCAATTAAGGATAGATACAACCTGTTTCTCTTCATGTCACAGATAGCTCCCATTGTGTCCATGAATGCTCTTCCAAGGAATAAGAAAGAGTTCCAGTCAATCTTGATATCCACCACATGAAAGTCTACTAGGACTAAGGGGTTGCAAATCTGCACTGGGATGTCTCTAGGTATCACTCCTTAATTCATCTTGGAGCAATCGACAAAAGTGAATGAATCACTCGAAGGCTCCACTTTTAGGCTCAGTATCTCTGCAATAGCTCTAGGCATGATGCTGAATTCTGATCCAGTATCGCAGAGGGCATTGGGATACCCGTGGCCTTTGACAAAACTTGGAACCACGAACTCTCCAGGGTCACTTTTTTTCTTGAGAGTGATCCTTTGCTTCAGCTTCTATCTGAGGCCATTGAACATGCGCTCTATGTCCTCATCCGTCTCCTTGGATTCCCTAAACAACATCCACGATATATGAGTATAGTATGCTTCATCAAATTGAGTATCTAGAGGAATTTTAAAAACTCTTTTGGCAAAGCTATCCATCTCTTTGTCAGTTGCTTCTTTGCGCAGATGTGTAGGAATCTTGTACTTCCTTCTAGAGTGTCTTTATGTTGCCTTATCAAGTATCATTGGCTCAGGTGTATCAGCATTCTGTTCTAGAGTCTCCATACTCGGTTGTCTGACAAACAAGCTTGCTTTCAGACTTGGTAGACAAACTGGTTCTGTTGTTGAAGACCGTCGATCGATGTTAACGTCTCAACGTCGATCGATGTTGACGTCTCAACGTCGATCGATGTTGACGTCTCAACGTCGATCGATGTTGACGTCTCGACGTCGATCGATGTTCGAAGATTCACACGAAGCTACAGACTCTGAGGGTTCTGTCAATCAATGTTCAGTAGTGGGTGTCGATCGACACCAGTGAGAACTACCGAAAGACATAGCACTTCCTACTTGGAAATGTCCCTCTTGGATATGTTCTTTCTTCACATGTTCCCAAAAAATCACCACCTATAATGCACTGACGTGGTGTTTCTGACCAACTTGATCTCAAAGTCGTTCCTCTGGAAAGCTGGAGGACGAATAGTGGATCTGCTAGCATACAACTAGTCTGGACGACTGTAGTCTGCGGGTGTCCGTTCAGAAGCTTGGGCATTAGCTTCAGGTTGAGCTAGTGTAGCGTCTGCTTCTACTTCTGGTTCAAGGATTGCAGACCCCTGGTCATCATTTCTCTAACATGTTGCATTTCGTAGATAATCTTCAAGGTCATACAGGTCTCCTCTCTCATATCAAACCAAAACTAAAATCGCTACCATCTGAACTTATGAACTACTATCGATCGATGCTGTTTTGGTGCTGTCGATCGATTTTGGTCGTGAAGAAGCATTGATTGTTGGTTGAATGCTGCTGACCATCGTTGCTTGACGTATCTTTTTGCGTATTAAGCGTTCGATGACAACTGGATCTGAGAAGAGTAATTCATGGTTCTTATTGCTTCTGGTACTGCTGCGAATGCACCTGAAAGAAAAGAAAAATAAATTATTAGTAAACTGCAGTAATGAAAAAGCCTAGACTAAACCTAGAGAATAAATCTAATGGTGATCCTTGCTCTCCAGCAACGGCGCAGAATTTGACAGCGTGCGGGTTAAATTTATGTTCTTAATAATGCAATCTATCAAATTAACCCTACGAACTACTCTTGCCAAGAGAGGTAAAATTGCAGCACCTAGGGATCGAATCCACATAGAACGAGGTCACACAATAGATTTCTATAACTCTAATGGTTAAGCTAGGAAAACTACAAATAATGGTTTTGGTTGTAAGTCTATCAAGAATAGGGAATTATCTAAAATACTAAGCAAATGCAAATATGGAAAATCGGTAGATCTAGGGTTTCAGGCAAGTGAATGATAATGGATAGGATGAAATGAATTATTAGTATGCGAGAACAATAAAGGTTAACTATTCCAACTCCCACTTGTCCCAATTCTCGTATGTGGACAGATAAGTGCATCTCAATAGACAGCGAGGCCTGATGTAGATCGACGGTAATCAGATTAGAAGTTTGTCCACTATGCTAATTAGACCAGCTCTCGCATGCATCTAACAACCTAGCTCAATGAAATCAATTATGGCACAAAACCTACTCTTATAGCTGTCCATGTCCGAAGTTCAGGTTTCTAGTTATATACTCTAGAACGAAAGCATTAAACACAATTCCAAATATTGATACTACATCCTACCAATCCTATTTTGGGTTAATTCATCAGTACCATTATGAACCTTAAATCTAACAGGTGAATTACTCAGACATGATCACAGAAAACCAGATGAAATGAATATTATAATGCATATAATAATAAATTTGGTTCCAATACAAATCTTTCAAGGAATTCATATCTTCTCCCCTAAACTACTTAAAAGCTCAATGCAAGAAAACTAAAAGCTGTAAAAATACATATAAACTATGTCGAAACTCGTCCACGGAAATTCTTATAATTTGTCTTTACTTGGGTTTGAAGTCTGCCAATTCTCTGCGAGTGGGCCGTCGATCGACAGCAAGGATGCTCCATCGATCGATGGTCATGCTTCACTTCGACTCATACTTAGATGAATGTGAACAGCTACTAGATATCTCTTCTGAATAGTCTAACAAGCTTCATGATCTCCATAATGCTCCAAAACATACCTGTACCTATAAAGACTCTAAAACACAGTCCAAACACACATAATAGACTCCAAATAGGGTCTGAATGATGGTCTAAAACTTTAAATATCAAGGTATATCAGAAATCGATGAGGGAACGCCCGAGAGTGGGTTTGAAAACTTGCCTTTTTACTTATACATGATAAATTTAGAAGTTTCATGTATGTGTTCCTTGCGTTTGGTGCGAGCATAAATGGGTTTTCCTTTCATGCGCAAAGTTGTGATTGTCAACAGTACGTTTCTTAATGGTAAATACAAAGGGAGGCTTCTCACAGCACTAGATCAAGATGGTACCTTTCAGATTTTTCCAATAGCCTTGTGGTTGACACTGAAAATGATGACTTGTGGCACTGGTTTCTTACACAACTAAAAGTTTTGATTCCTGACGACGAGGGTCATGCAATAATCTCGGATAAGCATAACTGTATAGGGAAAGCGATTGGAAATGTGTATTCGTTGGCTTCTCGGGGAGTTTGCATCTACCATTTATATAAGAACATTTTTGGAACAGTACAAAGGAAAAGATGTATTTTGTCTGGTGAAGAAAGCAGCAGCGTTACCTTACTGCAATGTTCGAGCAAATTGAAGCTATTAGTCCAGAACTTCATGGCTACCTCCAAAGAGCTGATGTCTGTCAATGGGCCCGTGTTCATTTCCCGGGCGAAATGTACAATTTGATGACTACGAATATTGGGAATCAAAGAACATACACACTGTCAAATGCTAGAAGTCTTAACATTATCAAACTATTAGACTAGATGGTTTGGTGACCAGAGAAAGGATGCTAAATTGCAGCCAACCACCCTTATGAGTGGTGTAGAGAAACTACTACATGTAAGTCAGCCGTAGCAGTTCATAAGTCAGCCATAAAAGTTCATAAACCAGGCTTAAAAATTCATAAGTTATCTGTAACATTTTTTTTTTTTTGTATTTATAATAAAGTCCGGTTACTGCCGCCAGACTATTGACGGTACAAAGTATTGATGCTCATCACACTGAAGTTACTTGATCTTATGGGGAGTGTTTGCATGTTGTTAACATGGAAGGGAGAAAGTGCACATGCCGGCGTTTCGACCACGAGAAATTACCATATGTGCACTCAATTGAAGCTGCCAAGTACTGAAATGTTTGTTGTATATCCACGTGCAATCCTTATTATTACAGCATTTATTTGGTGAGTGCATACGCTGAATCAGTCATGCTGGTTGATTCAGGGCAAGAAGTTCCAGAAAACGTGGCGAACCAACCATGCTTGCCCCCGTTTATTCGTCAACAACTAGGAAGGCCTAATAAAAATAGGATGAAATCTGATTTAAAAGTTGCTCTTGAAAACAAACGTCCTAGGAAAGAACACACGTGTTCTCTTTGTAGACCGAGTGGGCATAATGTGAAAACTTGTCCAATGTAAAAATGTTGTACGGATTTTAGTGCTTTTTGTATTATTGCTGAGTTATGTTTAGTTTACGACTGAGTTATGGATTTTAATAAAAAAAAATATAATTCATGAGTTGAAATTCCCGTCAAAAATATAAAATGTCACGATTAAAGTTACTCTTGATGGCTGAATTAAACTTAAATTACAGCTGAGTTTTGGAAGGACTCGGCTAATATTGAAACACGTAACGTCGTGAGTTAAATTTCCCGCCCAAATATGAAACGTCATGATTTAATTTACTCTTGACGGCTGAGTAACTATTAAATTAAGGTTGAGTTTTGGTAGGAATTGGCTAATATAGAAATACGTAACGGCGTGAGTTAAAATTTCTGCCCAAAATATGAAACGTCGCGATTTAATTTACTCTTGACTGCTGAGATACAGTTAAATTACAGCTGAGTTTTGGTAGGACTCGGCTAATATTGAAACATGAAAAGTCGTGTGTTAAAATCCCTGTCCAAAATATGAAACGTGGCAATTTAATTTACTCTTCACGGCTGAGTTACAATTAAATCACGGCTGAGTTTTGGATTTTAAAGTTTTTTTGTATTATGTTGTGAGTTAAAATTACTGTCCAAATTATGAAATGTCGCAATTTAATTTACTCTTGAAAGCTGAATTACGGATTTTATGCTTTTTTCTATTCTCGAACAAGACACCTTTTCAACTCTCTACTTATACACAATAATAATTTATCTTGAAATCAGTGTAATTTCCTTATAAACATATTTGAGAGAAAAAGGAACGTTTCCCGATTCTTGAAATGCCTGAAGAAATTCAAGCGTTACTGGTTGAACGTGTGGCCGGTAACTCCTTGACAGATCTCTATAATATGAGAGCATCGTGCGAGGCGATGAAGACATTAACAGATCGGCGACGGGTATACCATTTTTTTGATGTGTTATCCATCCTCTGGGAAATCAATATGCCTCATTCGTTGTTGAAAACTTGCTACGCTGAGGAAAACCCAAGCACACTTTATATCAAGGGTGTACAGTTTTTCTTCTTATTTAACCTTTAAGAAGAAGGACTTGCTCTCATGAGGAGTGCAGCAGATGTAGGATATAAGCGTGCCATGTATACATATGCAATGACTCGGAAAATCTTTTTAGATGATGAGGAGTATTTCGCTCGTTTTCAAGGGAACCAGCTAATAGTATTGGGGAAGTGGTGCGATCTGTGAATGGGGATGGGGTTTTTGGCATGGTGACGAGTTTCGCGCAAAGAGGGACATGTTCATTTCAACCGTTTTCCATCATTCTACAGTTACCAATGTGTTCCTATTTTGGACATAGATTGGGTCTTGTGGTTCATTGAGAACAGTAAAGATGACAACATCTGTAATCATTGTGTCTGGATCAAAGAGGTGGGGCTGTTCTTTCGTGAGTTTGAACCAATGAGCGTGTGTAGGGACACAAGGGAGTGGTGAAGATGTATTATATCAGAATCATTATTATTTTTATGTTCTTTGCTATGCCATTATTTATACTTTACCGACTAACACATTAATGTATGAAAATGTTTTATGACTGAGTTTTGTTTTATTATGGCTGAGTTTTGGTTTAATTGTGACTGAGTTTTGGTTTAATTATGGATGTTTTTTTGTTTAATTATGGCTGAGTTTTGGTTTAATTATGGTTGAGTAATAAAAGCGTTACAGCTGAGTTATGATTACAAAACCTAACTATGCAAATAAGTACTAGTGGAAAAGTATGAACATACCAAATCGACAAACCACCAAATTTATCAAAAACCGCACCTCACTCATAAAGTCATCTCCTCCTCTCAGATTCAGTCTTCATTCCTTTAAACTCTTTCTTCAAGCGAGCAACATTAACTCTCACCTCCGACATGCCTCTGTTCATGTCTTTTATCACTGACTTCATATTTTCAACATCTTCCACCAAACACTCATTCCGTCCATATGAATAAATGTCTCTGATTTCACCAATATAAACAGATCTAAGTTTCCCACTCAGCACATGCTAAATAAGAACTAAAACTAACCTTATTATATCTTTTGCACAACAATTATACAATTGATAGGGATTGATATTTACCACTATGGTGCCATGATATCAGCCCTATTTACAGTCTATTATATGTGTTTGGAGTATGTTTTAGAGTATTTTCATGTTCAGGTACGTTTTGGAGTATTTTAGTGATTCTGGAGCTTTTAGAGGTGCAGAATTACGCAGACGCGTCAGATGTTTAGCTATGTATGAAGGCCTTACTATGGTGTGATTGAGCTCATATCTAGACACAAGATATATCTTTTAGTTAGATTTCCAATGCCATAGGTTTGAGGTCAACCAGGATCCTACAGCTAAATTTATGCCTGTTTTACTGGACAGTGGTCTTTCTGCCTCGCGAGAGGAAGCTGTCGAGGGGATCAATGAGTGTCGATTGGCGGTGTGACAACCCCGATCATAAATGAATGGAAATGACACGGCATATTCTCCCCGAAAGCCGATCCAATATTCCCGGAATATTTTCGAGTTCCTTAGACTAGCAATCAGAAAACATCAACGTTCCTATTGGACATCGCCCGAGGCTTTTCAACCCGACCGAGCAAGTATCCGATAGTTGGTTCGTCCGGAAAAGGACTAATATCATATGGAACCTGTACTTTAAAAATTCTTTTAAAATTATATATATATTCATTCAAAAGCATCTTACACAAATGTAATAGATTAACCTCGAGGTTTTCGGAAAACAGTATTTATACATAAGTTAGTTTTATAATACTTTGAAAGGATAATAAAAATACAGTTGGCTAAAGCTGTTCCTTTCCGTCATAAAGTAAGGTCTCCCGCCTACTGGTTACCTGGATTCCTCTTAATGGGTCATGAGTAACTAGTTTAATCAGTGAGTCTAATCCCACACCCCAAAACCTAACAATAGAATCCCGAGTAGTCGACAACATTTGAATGCAGAGGAAATATATTACTTATTTATTGTATATTTATAAAGCTTATCTTTTATCGATGTGAAACATATCTTAAACATCACCTCCACGATACTGAACAAGTACTGAGGCTCGGGAAAACTTCAAAGAATTATTCTTAGTAATTCTCTAGTGTTTACACAAGGAAAACACTTCATAATTAAATATTGGTAAAGAAACAAAACTTAATCAATCAACCATATTTAGTACGCTATCATGCTATACTCATTCATAACTTATGCATCACCTATCTAGACTCACCTTTGATTATATGAGATTGGCTAAGGAAGACTATACTTGAGCTCAAGCTAATCACACCCACATCACTTTTGATTCGGAACGTCCACAAGGAAGGATCCGGTTGATCCCACCACTGACCTCAACCACTGACCTAAAACAAAGCAGTTCGGTTCACAAGATCATTAATCCAACAGTTCGGTTTCAAAGAAGAAACTTAAATCAGATCTAATCAGCTCGGTTCAAGACAAAGCTTAGCACTTCAGATCAACTCAGACTAGATCAGGATATGACAAGTTCCGACCGTACACGGCTCAGCTCAGATCAGTACTAGACAAGATAAAATTGAGTTCAATTTGGTTTAATTCCAGTCAGTTCATAACAACTTAGCTAGCGGTTCCATGAGGTTGATTCGAACTGAAACTAAACAAGTCTGAAGCATACAAAGATTTTGGCAACTGATCCGTGCAGTAGCTTAACCTATCACCAACTGTTTCTATTCAGGCTGATCAGATAACAAGGATGGAGACCTTTCCAGTTTTACTTCAGTGATGGATGAACTTGGTTCCTCACACTTTTCATTCTAAGAACACGTTCTGACCGGGTCAATACTTGAGATTGATAAGCTGTGAAGTGATCTCATGAATCTTCTGGACCATCTAATAATTATTCCACAGACCACATTCACTGAATCAAGGCATAAGAAGGTTGGAAAGGGTCGTCCATGCTCCTGTGTTTAATAAATCAGTCCACTGGTTCCAAATAAAAGTGACCTGAACTAGAAGCTATAGCTTACCGGTTTTTCTCAAGGTTTAAATGAACTCGGTTGCTATAAGCTTCAAGTTGAACAAACGGCTAACCTGATAAGGAAAAGATATCCCTGATAGGATCAACATCAGAAACAGAACAACTCCTTTTGGTCACATTACAAGGACTGAAGCTTAACCAAAACTGATCTCATCAAACCCATAATTTCTTACCGATTAAAATCAAGGCTGAATAACATGGATGATCCTCATCTACAGAACGCCAAAACTTCATCTCTTTAACAACCAAAACTCACTGATTAAAGTGAAAAGAGGGTGAGAAAGGGTCGTCCAAGCTCTAATCACTCCTCTGATTTTTCTCAGAAACTTTCAAGAATTTTTCTACCTGTTTTTCTCTCTCTGATTTTTCTGTGCTTCTCTCTGGTTTTTCTTGCAGTAACAGGACGTCCAGGAGGAGAGATGATGGTATTTTATACCATATGGGGTTTGGAGAGAACATGTGGCAACCAGATTCAGCACAAGCAGCTCACCTTTCCCTTGCTATGAAGAAATCTTTCCAGCCACATGATTTTTATTTTATAAATCTGAGCCAGCAAGCAAGCAGGCAGCTTGTGAATGTCATGTTCCATTTACTACAGAAGCAAGCAAGCAGGAAGGTGCAAGTCACATGTCCAGGTCAGGAAGGAAGCTAGCAGCCAGGCAGCACATGACATGCACATGACTCGCAAAAAGCTGAAAGTATTCCAGACCAGTTTTCGATCAATTTATTTCCGTCTGTTGCTTCTCGTTCTGATTTTGGATAAATTCGTACAGCTTATATATAACCCGACAATAATAATTAACAATAGACAATAATAATTAAGACTCGACCAGAACTATCAGGGGAAGTCCTTTCGATCGATTGACAGTCCCGTTGAGACATTAATTCATCGGGTCGATTTTATTCTTAAATCTGGTCGACCAACTCCGAACTGGTCGAGTGGAAATTTTCTGGACCAAAAATTCATTGGCTCGTGAAGGTTATTACATTCTCCCCCGCCCCCCTCAAAAGAATTCGTCCTCGAATTCTCAAAACATACAGGTGGACACTTTACTATTCATCTGGGGTATCTGATAAGAGTTTTGGGTAATCCGTTCTGAACTTATCTTCCTCTTCCCATGTGACTACAACTTTCTGTCGCTTGACCCAAAATACCTGAACTTGAGAAATCTCTCTATTCTTCAATATCTTTATACGACGCTCGCCTATCCGCAAAGGACCTTCAAGATAAGTGAAGTTGGGTTGAAGATTCTTTGGTCGTTCTGGCTCAACCATATTCGGATCCGGAATATGCTTACACAACATCGATACATGAAATACCGGGTGCAAAGGCATATGGGTGGAAGTTCAAGTGTAGGCTACTTCTCCAACTCTGGCAATAATTCTGTACGGACCAATGTAGCGGGTTGCCAGTTTCCCAACTTTCTCAGACCGATCCCTTTCTTTCTGGGCAGCTAGTTTCAAGAAGACTATATCATTCACTGCAAAGGTGACTTCTCTTCTACCGCGGTAAGAAAACTTCTTTTGACGGTCTTGGACTTTCTTCATATTTGCTTGCATTATCCTTACTTTCTAGGCAGCCTCATCTACAATCTCTGGACCAAGGATTATTCGTTCACCAACTTTGTTCCAACACACTTGTGTTCTACAAGGTCAAACATACATACCTTCGTACGGTGACATACCGATACTTGAATGGCAACAATTTCTAACTCTCATAACAATCATTACTGCAACACAACTCTCGGCAACTGTGGCTTACATACTTCTTCTGACAGCCTCGAGTCTCTTAATACCATCACTTGTGAAATCCTCTTATTTGCCTTCCTCCCATATCAACAACATGAAAATGTGGAACGTTAGGTGATGTGCCATACTGAAGGTAACATATCAATCTCAACTTGATTAACCGTGCAACAATCAAACAAGAACATGCACGATCAATCATGCTAACATGATCCAAATCAAGGGTGCTACTCTCAAATACACACACTCACCCATTACCAAAATAAATTCCCTTAAGCTTCTATACACCTCTAATCTATCTGAGACCCTCTTCATAATATTTTGAACAACTCAATCTCTCTGATGTTTCCCATTGCCAAATATGGTTAAATTGCTTTCTTATTTGTTTATTCTGTCCAGCAACTAAGGATCCAACAAGTCTGTATATTCAAGCTCTATTCACCAATTGAGTACTCTTGTATGCCGACTCCAGACTTTCTGTATTGATACATCCTCTGATATCTTAACAAACTTGGCATTTCCATTTTCCTTATGTCATACCTTTTCTTTCATTCATCAATCTCCCTTGAGGATCACTTATTATCTCCTTTCTAATCATCATGCTTAACTTCAGGTAGGAATTAGGTTCATTCTCCCACGTCTCCGCTCACTGAATTTGTACATGGCACATTTCTCATATTATTCTCTAAAATTCTCTTCATTAAGTTCCTCGGATACAAATGAGTAAGCCATCTTTATTTACTACTTGCAATCTTGGAGACTCCATGTTCTCTCCTGATAAGACAACTGATATACTATGAATTATTTTACCTATAATACATATAGTATATTTAGATTCCTTTATATTTATTTGGCATTGTTTTAGAGCATTTACAGGTCTAGGTACTTATTGGAAGCAGTTGGAGCTTTTGGACTATTTTGGAGCAATTAGGACTGCTCAGCAAAAACCCAGAGTCGGATTCAGATTTATCAATGGACCATTGATCGACGTCACACACTGTGCGTCGATCGACAATGAATTCGGCAGAAAGATTGGGAAACTACAAGTTTTACCCAGAAGTCTTATTAATTGCAAGACAAGTCCCTGGCCGAATTTAGACTATTTATTAGAGTTTTCTATCTTTGTTAAACCCTAACCTTATTATTCTGAAACTAAGCAGCCACAAAATTTACACAAGAGTTTTAGAGTTGGAAAACATTGCTACATCTTTTGGAGAGATAGATCTTATCATCATTACATAAAAGATCTTGAACTCCTTATCTTGTTACTCATTTTATTCTATGCAAATTATTCATAATTTAATGATGTTCTTTATTGCTATGTCTGAGTAATTCTCTATTAGATTTAGGTTTATTCAATGGTAGTAATGTATAGGTGATTTTATAGAATTGTTAGGGTAATCTTCTTGGTTCTTTGTTTAAGTTGTATTTAATGCTAAGATGAATTTGATCACTTCAATCTTAGAAATTAGGGTTCTATAGCGCAAGCGAGAGCATGGTTATAACTTGGAATCTATCTTAAATAATCTAAACAACTAGTAACAAACGAGAGTTGAAATAGAAGTTTAGAGAATATATTAAACCACGAAATTAGTATTGTTTAGAATGAGCATCGATCGACGCCATCTTATTGCTATCGATCGACGCTCAGCCGAGATGCGCGAGAGTGATCTCCTAAACTCTAAGGTTTAAATTCAGAACAATACTTGATAAAACCCTAGCTATCTATTAATCTGCGTTATTAAAACCTACCTAAGAATTCCCCTAAGTCTAGTGCCCTAAATTAATCTTCACAAACCAAATCAATCTTAAAGATCGCTTTTATTGTTACTGATATAATTCATCTAGCCCTAATTCGAAGATAATTAATCTATTGTGCAATCTTAGAGTCTCTGTCCATTCGATCCCTAAGTACTACACTGAACCTCTTATTTGAGAGAGTAAAGTGGGAATATAGGGTTAATTTGAAAGTGAAATGAAACCCCACATCAAATTTGGCGCCGTTGCCGGAGACTCTTTCTTATTGCCGTTAGATTTCATTTAGAATATTGTCTATATTTTTACTTTACTGTTTGATAAATTATTATTTCCCTAAACCTTATGACACAAGTACTTAAAGGAGAGAATATGGATTCTGGAAAACAACCATCGATCGACGAAGACAATCTGGAATTGATCGACATTAGTCCATTGCTGTCGGGCGATACTCTTCTGTTACCATCGATCGATACCGTTCAGCCGGAAGCAGGTAAGTACGCCTTTACTGAATTTTATAATGAGAAAGTAGTCTTGATATAACCAATGAATAATAAAAGCAACAAAGCAAGCCAACTAATTTATTATAAGGAAGCTGCAATTCCTAATCAAATCACTAAATCTCCAATGAATGAGATAAAGCTTGAATTACCAATGCTCGAATACCTAAATCCCAGCAAAACTTATTCCAATAGGTCTGCGATTCGATTATCCGATAACCATGCTGGAAGCTCTGAAATTGATATCGATTTCCTAGTTATGGCGCGAAAAAAATCAGTTCAGTGGCTCTCCTACTAAACACCCGAATGATCACATCGAGATGCTAGAAGACATGGTGAACGACGATTTCCATCGCTTGAAACTTTTTCCTTTTTCCCTAGAAGGTGGCGCCAAGAGGTGGCTTAACCAGCTACCACCAGGATCCCTGAATTGTTGGGAAGATATTCGAAGCGCTTTCATAAATCAATTCTTTGACGAGGAGAGATACTGAGAAGCAAGAAGAGAAATATCCACTTTCGTTCAAGGTATTCGTGAATCTTATAGAAGCTCTTGGAATAGGTTTAAGAGCTACCAACTTTCGTGTCCACACCATGGATTCTCAGAACCCCAACTAATCAATACTTTCTATTGAGGACTCAACCTAGACTATCAAACCATCCTTGATACAGCCAGCGACAGGAACTTTGGAACCCGAAGCCCTACAGCTAAAAGGCTGATAGAAAACATTGCTTTAGGTCTAGCTTTCAAAAAAAGAGGCACCGAAGAAGGGAACCACCCTTATTCATGGAAGAGGAGCACTCGATCCGAGCTAGAGAAACTATGGCATCAGTTGTACCCCTTCTGGACGGAAATGACTTATCTCGATATTATGGTGAGAGCAACGCTGTCCCTTCCAACTTCGAAAAACGAGTTGAATTCTCTGACGTGATGAAGCAGCAGGATCAACGATTTAGGAAAGAAGCGGACGATTCCACAAGCAACTGTAACACCACTCTGAACATATACAAATAAAGTTCAAAGTCACAAATGAACCAAGTATTCACAGGAAACCATAAAATAGCCGCCGACCTAAATAAGAAGTTAGATCTTATATACTCAGAAATGACAGAAAAATATAAAACTCTGAGCGAACACATTAAGAGAATCGAAAACCAAGTGGCAAGCAACGCTATGTCCATCAGAAGAGAGGACGGATTTTTACCTGGTAAAAAGACGCTAACCCTAGAAAACAATGCAATGTCGTAGCTTTACGAAGCGGACGACAGCTCAGCCCCGGCGTTAAAGAGAGTATCACCATCAATGAATTCGGAAAATCACAACAAACGAAAACGAAAATGAAAAATCATATTCCATCCCGCTAGAAATGTACGAGACGAACCGATATCCTCCCCGAACTCGATTTACTAGAAAAAAATGACGATCTTGAGGAGTTAATTGTTGAACCTAAGGGAAAAAGCACAAACATAGGAGACATCGATCGACAACCTTTACCGGACATCGATCGACGCTCTAAACCTATGATCGCTCAATGCTCGGATCATAGAATCGATTGACGCCCTGACCCAGAACTGACCGAAACGTTTAGGACTAGAATCTACCATGCCAACGCTCCCTTTTCTCCAAAAAACGCTAAGCAGAAAAAGAAGCAGTTAAACAAAGCAATATGCAAGAATGCGTTAGACAAAATAAACATTGAGATGCCACTAAGCAATGCCATTCATATCTCGCCCGCCATCAAGAAGTACGTGAAAGATGCGGCTTCACGAGGATTCCATGAATCAGAACACTGCGTGATGATGGTATCCGAAGAGGTGAGTGAAATCATTAGAAGAAAAACTCCAGTTAAACTTCCTGATCCTGGTAGTTTCGTTTTAGATTCCATTATTTGCAATGTGAGATTTCAAAAATCCCTCTACGATTTAGGCTCTTGTTTAAACCTGATGCCTTACTCCGTCGCAGTCAATCTTGGGCTAACACAATTTCAATCTACAAGAATCACTCTCGTTTTAGCTGACAGATCCACTAGAAATCCGGAGGGTATACTTGAGGACGTTCCCGTACGCGTTAATAACTGTGATATACCTGCAGATCTCATAGTGCTTAAATATGAGCGAGAACCTCGAAATCCAATTATCTTAGGAAGACCTTTCTTGGCAACTGCCGGAGCGATCATCAATGTCAGAGGAGGACGTATATGCTTCAACATTGGGAAGATACCGATGATTTTTGACATGGAAAAGATAATAAAACAACCTTTGATCAACAGTCAAACTTACCATATCGATCATCTTTCTGATCTAGTAGAAGAATCATTCCTAGATATGTGCACGAACGAACTTTTAGAGAAAGCAAACAAATCCCCTGAAGGCGACATCCCTACGTTAGAAGATCACACTGGAGAGTACACAAGGTTGATGGACGTCACAGAAGGAATTTTCAACATCGACATCGAAGATCTCGATATGTCGACACCCATCGATCGACATCCCGACGGCCCCATCGGTCGACAGAGTATTGCTACCGGCGATTGGAGCAAAGCTAATGTACCTAAAATCGAGCTTAAACCACTTCAAACTGGCCTTAAATATGTTTTCTTTACAACAACTCTTATCTTGTCATCAGAAATGTCGATTTGAGTAGCGGAGAACAAGCATTATTGCTGAATAAACTGCAAAAGCACTGCAAATCTCTCGGATAATCGCTACATGACATACCGGGAATTTCTTTACGACAACTCCTACCTTGTCATAATTAATGCCGATTTGAGTAGCGGAGAGCAAGCACTATTGCTTGATAAACTGCGAAAGCACCGCATGCTCTAGGATATTCACTTGATTACATACCGGGAAGTTCTCCTGATTTATGTATGCATAGGATACACCTTGATGATGAATCAAAATCATCAGCATCAGAGGAGATTGAACCCTAACCTGAAAGAAGTAGCTAAGAAGGAAATCATGAAACTTTTAGAGGCAGGCGTCATTTACCCGATCTCAGACAGCAACTGGGTCAGTCATGTTCATGTTGTCCCGAAGAAAGGAGGAATTACCGTAGTAAAGAATGGTAAAGATGAACTGATCCCTACTGGAACTGTCACCGGACACAAAATGTGTATCGATTATAGGAAATTAAATGCTTCCACACAAAAAGATCATTTTTCCTCGCCCTTAATCGATCAGATGTTAGAAAGGCTCGCAAGCCATGAATACTATTGCTTTCTTGATGAATATTCCGGATTCTTCCAGATACCCATACATCCGGATGACCAAGAAAAGGCCACCTTTACATGTCCCTATGGAACGTTTGCATATCGCAAGATGTCATTCGGACTATGTAACGCCCCTGTGACCTTCCAAAGATGCATGATGTCGATATTCACCAATATGATCGAAGAATTCATGGAGGTTTTCATGGAAGATTTATCGGTATGTGGTCCAAATTTCAAAACTTGTCTCGATAACCTGTGTAAGGTATTAGCTCGATGCGAAGAGAAAAATAAGGTTTTGAACTTTGAAAATGCCATTTTATGGTTAATAGTGGAATTGTCTTGGGACACAAGGTCTCAGCAGCCATAATTTATGTGGACAGGGCAAAAATTGACGTAATGACTTGACTGCCTCCACCCACTAATGTCAAAGACGTTAGAAGTTCCTAGGACAAGCTGGATTCAATAGACGATTCATAAAAGATTTTAGCAAAATTGCTAGACCCCTTACTGCACTTATGTGCAAAGAAGTGAAATTTGATTTTACACCTGAATGTCTCGAAGCCTTCAAAGAAATCAAAACAGCACTCATGTCCGCCCCTATTTTCCAAGCATCTGACTGGAATTTACCTTTTGCGATTATGTGCGACGCCAGCAACTTCGCTGTAGGCGCTGTGTTTGGGCAGAAAAAGGACAAAAGTTGCACACTATATACTACGCTAGTAGGACCCTCGACGATGCGAAACGCAACTATGCGACGACGGAAAAAGAGTTACTAGCTATAGTATTCGCCTTCGAAAAATTTTGTTCCTATCTAGTCGGTTCAAAAGTAGTTGTTCACACCGACACACCGCATTAAAATATTTAATGAACAAAAAAGACGCTAAGCCGAGACTTTTACAGTGGATTCTACTTCTCCAAGAATTTGAAATAAAAGTAAAAGACAAGAAAGAAGTAGAAAATGGAGTCGCAGATCACTTGTCACGAATAAGAGTAGATGACGACATCCATATAGACGATTTCTTGCCCACAGAAAATGTCTACTTAGAAGAAACGACTTTCATTGGCAAAGTTAGTTTGTCACATGAACTAGAATCGATCGACACTTTGCTAAGCTCATCGAACGACAACATCCGTCGAACATCGATCGATGCTACCCATACACCTTCGACCGACGATGCCTTTGAGAAAGACAATGAAATAATCATCCCTATCGATATCAACATAAGTTGTAATCTTTCAATTCCAAATAACGATTCTCCCGGAGGTAGAAGTTTAATTCGAGGGGTGTGTGTGCACTAAAAACCATCGATAGACCTTGGTATGAAGATATAGTAAACTATTTTGCTGCCGAAGTAGAACCCAAACTCTTCAGAGGTTATCATAAAAAGAAAATTTTGAGAGAAATCCGGAGATACCACTGGGATGAACCTTATCTTTACAAACACTGCTCTGACGGCATATATAGATGATGTGTTGCCGAAAGCGAAACCCCAGAAATTTGATATCATTGTCACAGATCCGATTATGCCAGAATTTTCGCTAGCTTTAAGAAATTGTCAAATATCCTACAAACAGGCTTTTGGTATCCCACTATGTTTCGAGATGCTCAAGCCTACGTAGCGAAATGCGACCCCTGCCAAAAAAGAGGAAAAATCAGCAAGAGAAACGAGATTGAATTTCATACTTGAAGTTGAAGTGTTCGATTGTTGGGGCATCGATTTCATGGACCCTTTTCCTTCTTCGCACGGAAACAAATACATACTGGTCACTATAGACTATGTATCTAAATGGGTGGAAGCGATAGCAATTTCCAAAAACGATGCTGCCGTAGTCGTTAAACTCTTTAAGAGTATTATCTTTCCCATATTTGGTGTCTCGTGAATCGTAATAAGCGATGGAGGTACCCACTTCATTAACGAAGTATTTCAAAAACTGCTTAAGAAACATGGAGTCCACCATCGAGTAGCTACACCCTATCACCCTCAGACCAGCGGATAAGTTGAAGTATCCAACCGTCAGATCAAAGAAATCCTAGAAAAGATGGTAGGATCAACCCGTAAAGATTGGTCTTTGAAGTTAGATGATGCACTTTGGGCATACCGAACAGCGTTTACAACTCCATTAGGAACCACCCCATTCCACTTAATCTATGTAAAATCCTGCCATCTCCCTGTAGAGCTAGATAATAAAGCCGAATGGGCAATAAAAAAGACAAACTTTGATGCTAAATCCGCAGCAGAAAAGAGATTAGTTCAGCTAAATGTGCTCGACAAAATCCAATATCACGCTTACGAGAACTCGAAATTGTACAATGAGAGAACTAAAGCCAATCACGACAAGAAAATTATTTCACTTCATTTCTAACCAAACGATCAAGTGCTCCTGTACAACTCTCGGATAACCCTATTTCCTGGAAAATTACGTTCTCGTTGGTCCGGACCCTTCACCATCAAAGAAGTTCCCCTCACGGGACAGTTGTCATGTTTAATCCTAAGGGAGAAGATTTCATAGTGAATGAGCAGCGAGTGAAACACTATTGGACTAGAGCTGAAATTCCGCATACTCAGACTAAACGTCTAGAGATGCCTGATCTCGTATGATGAGCCCATTCCCTGTCAAGCTAACGACTTTAAACAAGTTCTGAGTGGGAGGCAACCCACTAATTAACTAATATAATAATAATTATATATAGAATAATAAAAATACAAAAACCAAAAGAAAAAATTATATATTAGCAGTAATACTTTTATAATTAACAAATACTTAATAATTACTTATTATTTATGCAATTATAAAAATCTAAACTAAATAAGGAGTCACCGACCAGACCATCAATCGATGCCCCTATATTGCCATCGATTGACGGTCGTGCGTCGGGTAGGTTAACTCGACACGACCCCGATTCATAAAACATTTCTTTCTAAACCGCCAAAAACACACACAACCTCTAGAGCCTAAACCACATAATTTCTACACTCTCTACCTGTTCAACTCTTTATATCATTCAATCTTCAAGGTATGTTCTCCAACGCTCTTAGTTTAGGGGACTTTTTAGGGTTTGAAGAAAAATCGAATTTTGGTGGTTTTAGTCGGAATGTAGAAGGATTTAGGGTGTTGGAGTACTATATTAGGGACTATCCATAATTTCTATACATGATTTGCACATTTTGAGTTGATTATTTTTGATCTTGTGAACACTGATCGGTGACAGATTATCGATCGATTCCCATGTGTCGACGTCGATCGATGGCCATTAGGTTATGTCGATCAATGACCATGCGATACCATCGATCAACGGCTGCACCTTTAATTTCAACATCGATTCTAATTTGAGTTTTTTTTGCTATATGCAGATGGACGAGAGAAGGACTAAAGCACGTTACGAGGTCGGTGGTCCAAGGCCTCCACCACGGGGTCCTCCATGCCAAGACCCTTGGCCCAAGGAAGAGGAGGCTCTTATTGTGATATTCGAGAACTATCCACATCCTCGAAGAGATGTGGCATCCAGGGAATGCACACACCGTCGCCAGAGTGAGGAGTGGGACGACTTCGACAGTCTCTATTACAACGCCTAGCAAGGCGTGACGATCGAGCCAACCAAGTTTGTTGGCAAGCGAACCATGAAGAAACTGGGGCTCTACACCGGCTTCAAACAGATGGTGCATGAGCTCGGATTAGGAACCATGGCTACTAAGCCATATCCTCTCTACCCAGACCTAGTGAGGCAGTGCATCTCTACAGCTCATGTGCTCTACAAGCCCCAGGGCGAAGGTGGCACATGAGGCTACCCTGGCCTTCTTCATCAGAGGCATCCGGTACTGGATCCCCATCCCGCAGCTGTACGAGATCTATGTCTTTGACATTGGTACCAGTGCCTGTGCGGTTGTTCCTTTTCCTCGTTTGCCTACTTTCTAGGGCCTCATCGGGAGAGGCCATTTTGACTTGGGCTCAGCCACTCAGACGGACGTCCGTCACCCCGCCCTGCGCTAGTTTCTTAAGGTCCTTGCCAACACCCTGTTGTGCAAGATGGAACCCAACAAGGTTCGGGTTCAGGAGCTGACATTTTAATACTATTCCATCAGGGTATTAGTTTGGCTAGATGACGAGCTCTTTGTTCCACAGAGGCCGATCAGCAGGTGGACATGGGGGATATATTTGCGGAGAACCTGGCGTCCATGAAGGACAAACCCTGGCCAGCACAGCCGCCTTTACCTCCTCCAGCCTTACCCGTGATCCCAAAGCTTCCCATACACGACCATGGTACCTTCAGCGGGTCATGGTGGATGCGCTTCGAGCAATATGGGCCAGGCCATAGACCATGTAGCGTTGCCAGTGCTTCATCCACCCATGGACACGAGCCCGATCACCTCCAGAACTACAGCAGCAGCAGGACCAGGATACGTCCGATGAGGAGTAGTCTTTTTGATACTCCTTTCTTGTTTACTTCATCTCTGTTTCAGACTATTACTTGTGTTTCTTTATTTTTGTTACATTTCTACTTTCGAGTACTTATTTATTTATCACTGTTTGATCATGTTTTCACCATGTGTGTGAGTGTCTAACAGTGCTAACCTAGAGAGAGATGATCAGAATGGAGAGTAGACACGCACGATTCAGTCTGACTGCCTACCATCGATCAACGCCTACTTATTGCTATTAATCGATGGCATTAGAGTAAAGAGTTTTTAACTTTATTTATAGTATTAACTAATTCAATATCTAATATATATATAAAGGTATCCTGATAGCTCGAATTACCCATCGATCGACACCACACGTTCTTCGTCGATCGCCGATGATGGTTTACCATCGGTCGACGCTCCCCTTTTGCCATCGATCGATACACTTAACAATATTGGTGTATTAGACTATCTCTAACACTGACGGTCACCATCAGCGACCATGTGTATCAGTCTTTCCTTGTTAAAATTAGTCCTTCTGTTTTATTTCTTCCCCAATCTCAGACTGTATAATACTGACGATATTGTTGTTTAAGTCTGGGGGAGGTATTACTGATATTATGTTTTATTTTGAGTTTTATAAGAAATAGGAACTTACAGGTTTAGCATCGACTGACACCCATATCTGACCATCGATAGACGCTCTCTTACATAGAGAGGTATCGAGTTTTATACTTAAGCTAATTACTTCTGATTTAATTTTTCTAACCAATTCGGGACAGATTACACTAGGGACATTGTAATTTAAGTATGGGGGGAGGTCTACTAATGCTATTTGGTTGTTTTTGAGTGTTATTTATATCTATATAAGTTTTTCAAAAAGTTTTATTGAGTCAAGAATAGGACTATGATCAGAAATTTACTATTGACTAACCAAACTTTTGCACCATTTTTAGAAGATTATTTGCAGAGATTACTAGAGATACCAAAGTGGATCATCCTGCCACTATATCACACTTGCTTAGAAAGTTTGGAGAAACCAAAGCTGATTTCCAACACTAATCCTGACATTATCTGCTGGCTTTGGGATTTGGTATACATTGGATCGGATTCCTTCTACAAGTCTGGAAGGTAAAAGTCTGTGTGCTTCTGATTCCCCTCTTTCTCCCCTTCAGATTAAAAACGGAGTCGAACATGATTTGGTGGCTACAACAATTAAAGCTTGATTCATATGATCCTAGAAAGAGATAAAAGGTCAAAAAGAAGTGAACAAAATTTGGTGGCAAAAATCATTAGGGCTTGAGTCATGGAAGACTATCCAAATATCTCAGTTAATTAAAAAAAATAAAATGATACCCTCAAAAGAAAGGAGACATTGACTGAGAAGAAGTGAGAGGAAAGGAATCAGAGAAGACTACCTGTGTGTTTAGATACTTGCAGAGGTAAGAATCTATGTGTCCCTTGATCGATACTCCCAAGGTAAAGCCTGCACTTTTATTTTATGCAAAGAAATAAAATCAGTAGAGGGGCGAGTCAGACTAGTATTCGCTAAGTGGTTGGTAGAATTGATTTGGTTTCTATACTAGGATAGGGTATATAAAGTTTCTCTGTAATTGATTTGATAGTATGTGGCTGCAAGAAAGTGAGGTGAAAGTTATACTTAGATATTATGTGATTTTTCATTTTTCAAAACTTCTCACACAGGCTTTGTTTGCTTGAGGACAAGCAAAAGGTTAAGTCTGGGGGAGTTGATATACTATGGATTTTACCTATTTTACCTAAAATATATATAGTATATTTAGAGTCCTTTATATGCATTTGACATTGTTTTAGAGCTTTTACAGGTCTAGGTACTTATTGGAAGCAATTGGAATTTTTGGACTATTTTGAGCAATTAGGACTGCTCAACAAAAACCCAGAGTCGGATCCATATTTATGAATGGGCCATCGATCAATGTCACACACTGTGCGTCGATCGACGATGAAGTCGGCAAAAAGATTGGGAAACTACAAGTTTTACCCAGAAGTCTCATTAATTGCAAGACAAGTCCCTGGCCGAATTTAGACTATTTCTTAGGGTTTTCTATCTTTGTTAAACCCTAAGCTTATTATTCTGAAACTAAGCAGCCACAAAAGTTATATAAGTGTTTTAGAGTTGGAACACATTGCTACATCTATTGGAGAGATAGATATTATCATCATTACAAAGAAGATCTTAAACTCTTTATCTTCTTACTCATTCTATTATATGCAATTTATTCATATTTTAATGATGGTCTTTATTGCTATGTCTGAGTAATTCTCTATTAGATTTAGGGTTATTCAATGGTAGTAATGTATAGGTGATTTTATAGTATTGTTAGGTTAATCTTCTTGGTTCTTTGTTTAAGTTGTACTTAATGCTAAGTTGAATTTGATCTCTTCAATCTTAGAAATTAGGGTTCTATAGCGCAAGCGAGAGCATGGTTATAACCTAGAATCTATATTAAACAATCTAAATAACTAGTAACAAACAAGAGTTGAATTAGAAGTTTACAGAATATATTAAACCACAAAATTAGTACTATTTAGAATGAGCATCGATCGACGCCATCATATTTCTATCGATCGACGCTCAGCCGATGCGCGAGAGTGATCTTCTAAAATCTAAGGCTTAAATTCAGAACGATACTTAATACAACCCTAGCAATCTATTAATCTGCATTATTAAAATCTACTTGAGAATTTCCCCTAAGTCTAGTGCCCTAAATTAATCTTCGCAAACCAAATCAATCTTAAAATTTGCTTTTATTGTTAGGATCATGCAAATCTAAGATATGTGTAGACATAGAGACTTCATCTAACTGATTTCTTACTCCATCAATCCTTTTATTCCATTCCAAGGTAACACCATTCTCAGTCGATCAGCTCAGCGGTTAATAAGGTTTCTAACTCTTGAACAAACTTCTGATGGTAACTGTCCAATCCAAACAACTTCGAATCTCGATAACAGAGATTGGACACAACGATTCTGTAATAGTAGCACTCTTTTCTAAATCTGCATCAACTCCTTGTTCCAACTTACTGAATAAGGGATCCAACTTCCCATTTCCCTACATAAGCATTTAATAGAACGTGCACCGTCCGTCAAAAGTCGTTGAAACAAAACTGCACCTTGCGGCCGATATTAACCACTCTTCAATTCTAGAACTTGATACTAGATCCTAATGGTCATGTTATCGATTTAACTATAGTTGAACATAACCGCAAACTCTAGTTATTCTTCTTAACCACTGACATGGTTACACTCCATGGCAAATAACTAAATGGAACAAAACATTCCTCCAAACAAATATTTTATCTGCTAGTTTGCTCGATTAGAACCACTTGCTGGGATGTCTAGGCTATTGCAGCGAATCGAAGTTCAAGATGACTACTGAATATGTTAGTTCTAGTTGTCGACAATCCTTCTGGCGCCTTAAGCATATCTTTGAATTCTCTAATTATTAGACTGTCCTCTATACTTTGTTCCTTTTTATCTTCTATGTTCACAATACTCAAGATGATGTAATACTCCTCTTCATCTTTTACCAAAAGTTTTTAACTCTCCAAGCCTGGTATGAGCGATGCTTCAACACTTGGTAGAATACCATTGTAAGCCAATGGTGACTAGTATTCTCCCTAGAAATTCTTTCTTCTACCACATCATAACTGAGCTCGGAAACTAGATAGCCAATCTCACTCTAGATAGAAACATACCGCTTGCTCAAATGGAAGTACTAAGGAATGGGGATGGCATACGAAGGCATACCATAATTCTAAATGGCAACCAGTCCTTCCACGAATAAGAACGATATACTTGAATTCACCAAAGTGAATCCTCACTAAAACTATGACACTACTCGGGAACTACAACTATGTGTTGTTCCCAAATCAAACACAGTATGGGCGGAAAATTTCATCCATAGAAAATGTCTCTTACGATCTTATGATCTTTGGCTCATTTTCCAATACATAATGGATGAATCAGATTCACTCGACCTCAACCTTCTGGCGAAAACATCTCATTATGCTAACTCCATAAGTGGAATCTCCAATAGGTCCCATTCTTTGGGTAGAAAACACTCCATCTTGAACTCTTAAAATAAATTTGTCTAACTTGGATTAATATTCCTTAAATGACGCTTGACACTTAATGACCAACTCACTGCATCTTTCTTGATGTTGTATGCTTCCATATCCTTTTTGTAATCCTCAAAACAATGGGCTATGTTTGTCGTCCGCCTCCAATGTTGTATTTGAAATCTTCCTTAATCCAAATGTACGTCGAACGGTTTAATCATTCCTCGATATCTTGTGGTCCCAACTTCTTTATCCTCTTCAAAAACGTCAAGATGTCTTGTTGCAACTAAATGGTGCTGGTGCGTCCATTGTCTTGTAATACAATCGAGCTAAATCCACCACCAACGCTAAGCTTGAAACACTTGCTAAATCAATCAGGCTTATACAGCTCCATTTCTGGTACGTCTGACCATAAGATGGATAGACTTGAACAGCTGGAAGAATAAGTGCATATGATTATTCATATGCAGTTGGATCTCTTCGAACCGGATCATTACTAACAACGTCCACTTTGACATCGATAACACATAGATCCATTTATGTGTTCGATGTGTCGACTATGTCTCCTATATCTCCGAGTAATAAGATATCAAAATAGGTAAGTGAACTCCACCCCGTCGAGCCTATCTTGGTGTATCTGCTATGAAAGTTAAAGATAAGGTGACTACCCATGACTATCTATCCTCTAATGAAGGAACCAGCCAGCATATCCTAGTTATCCTTGCGACTCATTTTGACTCGAAAAACATTTGAAAGAAGTCATAAATGACTGTAAATGACACGGCCTATTCTCTAGCATCGTATAACCATGCTCTGATACCACCTTTGAGATACCCCCGATCATAAATAACTGGAAATTACACGGTCGATGCTCCCCGAAAGCCAATCGAAGGTTCCTGGAATACTTCCGAGTTCCTTACACTAGCAATCAGAAAACACCAACTTTCCTATTGGAAATTGCCCGATGCTTTTACACCCGACCGAGCAAATACCCGATAGTTGGTTCGTCCGGACAAAAACTAATATCATATGGAACCCGTACTTAAAAAAAATCTTTATAAATTATATATTATTCATTGAAAAGCATGTTACACAAATGTTATAGATTAACCTCGAGCTTTTCGGAAAAAATATTTATACATAAGATACTTTTAAAACTACTTTGCAAGGATAATAAAACTATCGTTGGCTAAAGTTGTTCCTTTCCGTCCTAAAGTAAGGTATGCCGCCTACTATTTACCTGCATCACAAATGAGTCATGAGTAACTAGTTTACTCAGTGAATCTAATCCCACACACCAAAACTTAACAATAAATCCCGAGCAGTCGACAGCATCTGAATGCAGAGGAAATATATTCCTTATTTATTGTATATATATAAGGTTTATCTTTTATCGATGTGAATCATATCTTAAACGTCACCTCCATGATAGCCGCCATTCACTAAAACTTATAATATATATATATATATATATATATATATATGCTAAACCCGGAAAACCACCAAGGCTAACCAAATCTAGGGGGGAAATAAATTTAACAATCATCAACATCAGGTATTTCAAGATCGAACATCTAATGCTGCATGCAGTTACACGGCCTCCAGGGTGCGACCCCATCATCATGTCTTCATGACCTTGTTCCATTCCCAGGAGCAAGTCACGGTAATACGGAGATTTTAGGGAGAGTGAATATGATAATTCTTCACATGATTCATATTCATTTACTTAATAATAAACATATATATTAGTACTTAAGACAAGTATTGAGGCTCGGGAAAACCTCAAAGAATTATTCTTAGTAATTCTTTAGTGCTTACAAAAGGCAAACACTTCATAATTAAATATAGATCAAGAGACAAAACTTAATCAATCAACCATATTTAGTACACAATCATACTGTACGATGTGTGGTTTTTATTTCACTTTCAAATTAACCCTATGCTCCCACTTTACTCTCTCAATTAACATGTCCAGTGTAGTACTTAGGGATCGAATCAATAGAGACTATATGATTGCACAATAGACTTATTGTTTTCGAATTAAAGCTAGATGAATTATAACAATAACAATAAAGCGATTTCAAGATTAATTTGGTTTGTGAGTATTAAATTAAGAGATTAGACTTAGGGGAAATTCTCAGGTAGGTTTAGATAATGCAAACTACTAGATTGCTAGGGTTTTATTAAGCTTCATTCTGAATTCAAACCTAAGGGATTAGGATATCGCTCTCGCGCATCTCGGCTGAGGGTCAATAGATGGCAGTAACACGGCATCGATCGATGCTCATTCTAAACATTCTTGGTTTCGCGGTTTAATTGATTCTCTAAACTTCTAGTTCAACTCTCCTTTGTTACTAGTTATTTTGATTGTTTAAGATATATTCCACGTTATAATCAGGCTCTCGCTTGTGCTATAGAACCCTAATTTCTAAGATTGAGGTGATCAAATTTAACTTAGCATTAAGAGCAACTTAAACAAAGAACCAAGAAGATTACCCTAAAAATTTCTATAAAATCAACAATACATTACTACCATTGAATAACCCTAAATTTAATAGAGAACTACTCAAACATAGCAATAAAGAACATGAATAAATTCTGAATAAATTGCATAGAATAAAATGAGTAAAAAGATAAGGAGTTCAAGATATTCTCAATAATGATGATCAGATCTTTCTCTCCAATAGATGTATCAATGTGTTCCAACTCTAAAACTCTATGTAATATTGCGGCTACTCAACTTCTTATGTTTCACACCTTAGGGCTTAACAAAGATAAAAAAACCCTAATAAATAGTCAAAATTTTGACCATGGACTTGTCTTCCAATTAATAAAACTTTTGGGTAAAACTTGTAATTTTAAATCTTTCTGCCGACTTCATTTTCGAGCGACACAAAATGTGTGACATCGATCGATGGTTTATTCATAAATCTGGACCCGGCTCTGAGTTTCTGCTGGGCAATCTTGATTGCTCCAAAATAGTCCAAGAGCTCTAATTGCTTCCAATAAGTACTTAGACCTGTAAATACTTTAAAACCATACCAAATGCATATAAAGACTATAAATATACTCTAAATATCATAGGTAAAATAGGTAAAATCCATAGTATATCAACTCCCCCAGACTTAACCTTTTGTTTGTCCTCAAGCAAGCAAAGCCTGTGTGAGAAGTTTTGAAAAACGAAGACTCACATAATGTCTAAGTATAACTGTCACCTTACTTTATTGCAGCCACATCCTATCAAATTAATCACAGAGAACTTTATATACCATATCCTAGTATAACAACCAAATTCATCTTACCAACAAATTATCGAATACTAGTCTGACTCGCCCCTATATTGATTTCATTTCTTTGCATAAAATAAAATTGTTAGCTTTACCATGGGAGTATCGAACGAAGAATACATGGACTCTTACCTCTGCAAGTATGTGAACACACGGGTAGTCTTCTCTGATTCCTTTCCTCTCTCTCTCTTCGCACTTCTTCTCAGTCAATGTCTCCCTTCTTTTGAGGGTATCATTTTATTTTTTTAATTGACTGAGATATTTGGATAGGCGTCCATGAATCAAGCCCTAATGGTTTTTGCTATAAGACCCTGTTCACTTCTTTTTGACCTTTTTCTCTTTCTAGGATCATATGAATCAAGTTTTAATGGTTGTAGCCACCAAATCATGTTTGACTCTTTTTTAATCTCAAGGGGAGAGAGAGAGGAATCAGAAGCACACATACTTTTACCTTCTAGACTTGCATAAGGAATCCGATCCAGTGTATACCAAATCCCAAAGCAAGCATATAATGTCAAGGTTAGTGTTGGAAATCATCTTCGATTCCTTCAAACTTTCTAAGCAAACGTGATATAGTGGCAGGATGATCCACTTTGGTATCTCTAGTAATCGCTGCAAACAACCTTCTAAGAATGGTGCTAAAGTGTGGTTAGTCAATAGTAGATTTTTGATCATAGTCCTCTTATTGACTCGATAAAACTCTTTGAAAAACTTATATATATAGATAGTAAATAAAACTCAAAAACTATAAAATAGCATTAGCGAAACCCCTCCCAGACTTAAATTACGTTGTCCCTAGTGTAATCCGCCTCGGATTGGTTAGGATAAATTAAATCATAAGTAAATAGTGTTAGGGATAGTCGAATATACCGACTCTGTTAAGAGTATAGATCGATGGCAGTAGGTGCGCATCGACCGATGGTAAACCATCATCGTCGATCGATGGGAACATATGGTGTGGATTGATGGTTTATTCAAACTATCGGGTAAACCTTCATATATATAATATATACGAAAATAGGTAATAATATAAATAATGTTAGAAACTCGTTGCACTATTTTAGAGGGCCATCAATCGATGGCAACAAGGAGGCGTCGATCGATGCTAGGCTGTCAGACTGAATCGTGTGTGTCTACTCTCCATTCTGATCATCTCTCTTTAGGTTACTCTGTTAGACACTCAAACACACGGTGAAAGTGAAATCCAAACAGTAATAAATAAATAGTTAGTCGAAAAATTGAAATGCAAAAAAAAATAAACATAAGTATAAGTCTGAAAGGGAAATGAAATAAAAGATAAAGGAGAATCGGAAAGACTACCCCTCGTTGGATGTATCTTGGTCCTTCTGCTGCTGCTGCTGCTGTTCGCTTGGTGGCGATCTAGCGTGTGTCCTCGGATGGCTGAAGCACTGGTATCATGACATCATCTCTACCCTGGCCTTTATCGCTCGAAGTGCATCTACCACGACTCACTGGAAAGCACCATGGTCGTGTATGGGGATCTCTGGAATCTCAGGGAAGGCTGGGAGAGGTGGAGGTGGCTGTGCTGGCTCATCCGCTGCGGCTGCTGCGACCGGATTCTCTGGGTGGAGGCCTCCTCTGCGTCATACTCTGAGGGGTGCAGTGTGAATGTGGTGCTCAGCTGGGTGGAATGCGAGGCACTGTAGATCGTCAGAGAAGTCTGTCACTTCTCACAGTGGAAGCGCTGTCATCCTAGGTCCCTCGTCATCCACAAAGGACCAACAGCGTCCTTCCTTCAGCCACTGGGTTCTCGTCAGGTGACCCTCATCCATGAAGTGCAATCCTCTCTC
Source organism: Moricandia moricandioides (assembly GCA_905132885.1). Taxonomy (NCBI): domain Eukaryota; kingdom Viridiplantae; phylum Streptophyta; class Magnoliopsida; order Brassicales; family Brassicaceae; genus Moricandia; species Moricandia moricandioides. Next base: position 40,259 of record CAJHQQ010002711.1, read on the forward strand.
CACCGAAGCTCCCTCTAAGCTAATGCACAGAAAGCTGAAAATGGGTTTCAAGAGGCTCCCTATCGTCTCCATCTTCGGGCCAGTACCCTTGAAGGGTTTGTCCTTCAGGGTCGCCAGGTGCTCTGCAAATATAGCCCCCATTTTTACCTGCTGAGCAGTCATCGGTGGAGGAAAGAACTCGTCGTCAAGTCTAACTAATTCCCTGACGGAATAGTATAGCAGTTTCAGATCCTTAACACGAACCTTGTTAGGTTCCATCTTGCACAAAAGGGTGTTTGCAAGAAATAGCGCAGCGTCGGGTGACGAACGTCCGTCTGGGTGGCTATGCCGGATTCGAAGTGGCCAGTCCCAATGAGGCCACAGAAAGTAGGTAGGCCAGAGAAAGCAGCGACAAAACAGGCGCTGGCGCCAATGTCGAAGCCGTAGATCTCACACAGCTGCGAGATGGGAATCCTGAACCGGATACCTCTAATGAAGAAGGTCAGGGTGGCCTCATGTGCCACCTTCACTCTGGGGCTCTTGTAGAGCACCTGAGCTGTGGAGATGCACTGCCGCACCAGATCAGGGTAAAAAGGATATGCCTTAGTAGCCATGGTGCCCAATCCAAGCTCCTGCACCATCTTTTTGAAGTCAGGGTATAGCCCCATTTTCTTCAGGGTTCGCTTATCAGCGAACTTGGTTGGCTCAATGGTGACGCTCTGCCAGGCATTGTAATTGAGGCTGTCGAAGTCTTCCCACTCCTCGCTCAGGGGACGGTGTGTGCAGTCTCTCGAGGACAGCGCTTTTCGAGGGTTTGGAAAGTCCTCGAATGTAACAAGTAGAGACTCCTCTTCTTTGGGCCAAGGGTCTCAGAATGGAGGACCCCGCGGTGGAGCACTGGAGCTACTGACCTCGTAACGTTCCTTAGTTATCCTCTCGTCCATCTGCATATAATCAAACAAAGCACAAATCAGAATCGATGTCGAAATGAAAGGAGCAGTTGTCGATCGATGGTACCGCATGGGCATCGATTGAAAGAACCTAATGGTCGTCGATCGACGTCGATTCATGGGCATCGATCGATGTTGTATCGTGGATCAGTGTTCAAAAGATCGAAGGTAATCAACTCAAATCATGGAAATCATGTGTAAAGATGATATATAGTCCCTAATATAGTACTCCAACACCCTAAATCGTTCTACATTCCGAGTTAAACCACAGAAGATTCAATTTTTCTTCAAACCCTAAAATTTCCCTAAACTAAGAGATTTGGAGAACATAACTTGAATATTGAGTGATTAAAAGAGCTAAGCAGGTAGAGAGGGTAGAAATCATGTGGTTTAGACTCAAAAACGAGCAACATCGGCAAAAACTTGGGAGAGAAATCAGGTGTGGAACTCGTGTGTGTTTTTGGCAGTTTTGGAGAATTTTTTTTATGAATCGGGATCGCGTCTAGTTAACCTACTCGACGCACGAGTGTCGATCGATGGCAATATAGGGGTATCGATCGATAGTCTGGTCGGTGACTCCTTATTCACCTAAGATTTTTGTAATTGCGTAAATAAAGGAGAATTATTAAATATTTGTTATTAATTAATTAATTATTGCTCTATATATGTTCTTTTTTTATATATATATTTTATTAGTATTTCTATTATTTAATTAGTATATATATTATTTAAATAGTATATATATATATATTATTAAATTAGTGAGTTGCCTCCCACTCAGCGCTTGTTAAAAGTTGTTAGCTTGACGGGAAATGGGCTTACATTCGGGGTTAGGCACCTCTAGACGTGTGGTCTGAGTGTGCGGAATTTCAGCTCTAGCCCAATAATATTTCGCTCGCTGCTCATTCACATGAAATCTTCTCCATTAGGATTAAATAGGACAATTGTCCCATAAGGCGTAACTTCTTTGATGGTGAAGAGTCCGGACCAACGAGAACGTAATTTTCCAGGAAATAGAGTTAATCGAGAGTTGTACAGGAGTACTTGATCGTTTGGTTTGAAATGCCATGAAATAGTTTTCTTGTCATGATAGGCTCTCGTTCTTTCCCTGTACAATTTTGAGTTCTCGTAGGCGCTATATCTTGTTTCGTTGGAGCTCATTAGCTGAATTAATCTCTTTTCCGCTGCGGATTTAGCATCAAAGTTTATCTTTTTTGGCCCATTCGGCTTTATGTGCCAGTTCTACAGGGAGATGGCAGGATTTTCCATAGATTAAGTGGAATGGGGTAGTTCCTAATGGTGTTTTAAACACTGTTCGTTATGCCCAAAGTGCATCATCTAATTTCAATGACCAATCTTTACGGGTTGATCCTACTGTCTTTTCTAGGATTTCTTTGATCTGACGGTTGGATACTTCTACTTGTCCGCTGGTCTGGGGATGATAAGGTGTCGCTACTCGATGGTGGACTGAATGTTTCTTGAGCAGTTTTTCAAACACTTTTTTAATGAAGTGGGTACCTCCATCGCTTATTACGATTCGCGAAACTCCAAATCTGGGAAAAATAATAATCTTGAAGAGTTTAACGAGGCAGCATCATTTTTCGGAGTTGCTATTTCGTCTACCCATTTAAAGACATAGTCTACAGAGACAAGTATGTATTTATTTCCGTGCGAAGAAGGGAAAGGGCCCATGAAATCGATGCCCCAACAATAATATAGTTCAACTTCAAGTATAAAATTTTGTTCCATCTCATTTCTCTTTCTAATTTTTCCTCTTCATTGGCAGGGATCGAATTTCGCTACCTAGGCTTGAGCATCTCGAAACATAGTCGGCCACCAAAAGCCTGCTTGTAGGATTTTTGACACTGTCTTAAAACTAGCGAAATGTCCGGCGTAGTCGGATCCGTGAAAATGGTATAAAACTTCTGGAGTTTCGCTTTCGGCAACACATCGTCTATATGCCTTCAGAACAGTATTTGTAAAGATAAGGTTCATCCCAGTGATATCTCCGGATCTCTCTCTCAATTTTTCTTTTTATGATATCCTTTGAAAAGTTCAGGTTCTACTTCAGCCGCAAGATAGTTTACTATATCTGCATACCAAGGTCTATCGGTGGTGTTTAGTGCACATACCTCCCGACTCAAACTTCTGTTTCCGGGAGAATCATTATTTGGGGTCGAAGAATTACAACTGACGTTGATATTCAGTGGAATGATTAATTCATCGTCCTTTTCAAATGCATCGTCCTTTTCAAATGCATTGTCGATCGATGGGGTATGGTAAAGATCGATCGATGCTTTATGGCTACAATCCTTCGATGGTATTAGTGTCTTATCGATTGATTCCACTTCATGCGCCAAACTAACACTGCCAACGAAACTCGATTCTACTAAGTAGACATTTTCTGTGGGTAAGAAATCATGTATAGGAATGTCGTCGTCTACTCTTATTCATGATAAGTGATCTGCGACTCCATTTTCTACTCATTTCTTATCTTTGACTTCTATGTCGAATTCCTGGAGAAGGAGAATCCATCGTAAAATTCTCGGCTTAGCATCCTTTTTGTTCATTAAGTACTTCAATGCCGCCTGGTTGGTGTGAACTACTACTTTTGAACCGACTAGATAGGATCGGAATTTCTTCAAGGCGAATACTACAGCCAATAATTCTTTTTTTTTTTGTTATCGTATAATTATGTTGCGCATCATCTAGATTACTGCTGGCATAGTATATAGCGTGCAACTTTTTATCTTTCTTTTTTCCAAGTACCGCACCTATAGAGAAATCACTGGCGTCGCACATAATTTCGAATGGCAGATCCTAGTCTGGTGCTTGGACGATATGGCCGGATACGATCGCTGATGTGATTGTTTCAAAGGCTTCGAGAAAAAATAGTATTTGTGACTTGTGAGCCTTTCTAACATCTGATCGACAAAGGGCAAAGGAAAATGATCATTTTGTGTGGCAGCATTTAGTTTTCTGTAATCGATACATATTTTGTCCAGTGACAGTTCTAGTAGGGATCAATTCGTATGTGTCATTCTTTATCATGGTAATTCCTCCTTTCTTTGGGACAACATGAAACGGGCTAACCCAGTTGCTGTCTTAGACCGGATAAATGACGCCTGCTTCTAGAAGTTTAACGATTTCCTTCTTAACTACTTCTTTCAGATTAGGGTTCAATCTTCTCTGATGCTCGATGGATTATTTTGATTCATCATCAAGGTGTATCCTATGCATGCATAAAGTGTGGGAAATTCCCGGGATGTCATCAAACGAATAACCGAGAGCTTTGCGGTGCTTCCAAAGTTTATTTAGCAACAGTGCTTGTTCTCCGCTACTCAAGTTTGCATTTATGATGACAAGATAGTAATTTTCGTAAAGGAAAGCATATTTAAGATCGACTGGAAGTGATTTGAGGTCGATTTTGGGTGTTTCTTCTTTGCTCCAGTCGTCGGTTGCAGTACGCTGTTGATTGATGGCGATATTGGGGTGTCGATCGAAGGGGGTTGATGGATCGAGTTTGTCAAGTTCGACATTAAACATTTCTTCTGTGGCGTCCATTAACCTTGCATACTCTTCAGTGTGATATTCTAACGCAGAAATGTCGCTGTAAGGAGACGTGCTTGCTTTCTCTAGAGGTTCGTTTGAACATGTGTCTATGAATGATTTTTCTGCTAGGCCGGAAAGGTAACCGACATGGTAGGTTTGATTGTCGATAAAAAGGTTGTTTTATAATATTTTACATGTCGAAGACCATCGGTATCTTCCCTATGTTGAGGCATATACGTCCTTCTCTGACATCAATGATCGCCCCAGCAGTGGCCAGGAAAGGTCTTACTAAGATAATGGGATTTCGAGGTTCTCGCTTGTATTTAAGCACTATGAAATCTGCAGGTATATCGAAGTTATCAATACGTACGAGTATGTCCTCAAGTACACCTTCCGGGATTCTAGTGGATCTATCAGCTAAAACGAGTGTGAACCTGGTAGATTGAAATTGTGTTAGCCCAAGAGCGACTGCGACAAAATAAGGCATCAGGTTGACACTAGAGCCTAAATCGCAGAGCGATCTTTGAAATCTCTCATCGCTAATAGTGCAGTCCAAAGCAAAACTACCGGGATCAGGGAGTTTAATTGGAGTTTTTCCTTGAATAATTCCGCTCATCTCTTCAGACACCATCATCACGCAGTGTTTCAATTCATGGAATCCTCGTGATGCTGCATCTTTCACGTAATGCTTAATAGCATGCGAGATGTGAATGGCATCGCTTACTGGCATCTCAATGTTTACTTTGTCAAATTCTTTCTTGCATATTGCTTTTTCTAGCTGCTTCTTCTTCTCTTAGCGTTTTTTTTGAAGGAAATGGGGCTTTCGCTCGGTAGATCCTTGTCTTAACCGTTTTGGTTGATTCTGGATTAGAGCGTCGATCGATTCTTTCTTCAGAGTATCGATCGATTTTAGGTAAGGGGTGTCGATCAATGTCCAGTACGGGGTGTCGATAGATGTCTCCCAAGTCTATGTTATTTCCCTTAGGTTCAATAATTGATTCTTCAAGGTCGTCATTTTGGCCTAAACATTCAGTTTCAGGAAGGATTTCGGGATCTTTCTCGTAAATTTTGGATGGGATGCGATTTTTCTTTTTTTCATCTGTTGAGATTTTCTCGAATTCATCGATGGTGATGCTTTCTTTAACGCCAGGGGTAAGTTATCGACCGTTTCGTAAAGCTACGACACTGCAATGGCTCCTGGGGTTAGCATCTATTTTACCAGGTAAGAATCCATCCTCTCTCCTGATGGACATAGCGTTGCTCGCCACTTGGTTGTCGATTCTCTTAATGTGTTCGCTCAGAGTGTCAAAATTTTCTGTCATCTCAGAGTACATCATATCTAATTTTTCATTGAGGTCAGCAGCTATTCTGCTGTTTCTAGTGAAGACTTGGTTCATTTTTGACTTTGAACTTCTTTTTTATATGTTCACATTAATTTCGTAGTGGCTCGTGAAATTGCCAGCCCTATCCTTAAATCATTGATCGTTCAGGTTCATCACATAAGAAAATTCAACTTGTTTTCGAAGTTGGAAGGATCAGCATCGTACTCACCATAATGTTGAGATAAGGTATTTCTGTGAAGAAGGGTTGCAACTGATGCCAGAGTTTTTCTAACTCGGATCGAGTGTTTCTCCTCTATCTAAGGCTATGTTTTCTATAAGTCTTTTAGCGCTTTTCGGTGTCTCTCTTTTCGAAAGCTCTATCTAAGGCTATGTTTTCTATAAGTCTTTTAGCGCTTGCAGGGCTTCGGGTGCCCAAGTTCCCCTCGTTGGCTGTATCAAGGATGGTTTGATAGTCTAGGTTTAGTCCTCTATAGAAAGTGTTGATGAGTTGGGGTTATAAGAATCATGGTGTGGGCATGAAAGTTGGTAGCTTTTGAACCTTGTCCAAGAGTTTTTAAAAGATTTGCGGCTACCTTGAACGGAAGTGGATATTTCCCTTCGTGCTTCCCAGTATCTCTCCTCGTCAAAGAAGTGGTTGATGAAGGTGCTTCAAATATCTGCCCAACAAGTCAGGGATCATGCTGGTACCTGGTTCAGCCACCTCCTGGAGTCACCTTCTAGGGATTGAAATCGTCGTTCACCATGTCTTCTAGCATCTCGATGTGATCGTTCGGGCGTTCTGTGGGAAAACCATTGAACTGATTTTTTCGCGCCATAATTAGGAAATCAATATCAAGTTAAGAGCTTCCAGCATGGTTATCGGATAATCGAATCGCAGACCTATTGGAATAGCATCTGTTGGGATTTAGGTATTCGAGCATTGGCAATTCATGCTTTACCTCATTCATTAGAGATTTAGTGATTTGATTGGGTATTGCAGCTTCCTGATAATTAATTAGTTGGCTTGGTTCGTTGCTTTTATTGTTCATTGGTTCTATCAAGACTACTTTCTTATTATCATAATCAGTAAAGGCGTACTTACCTGCTTCCGGCTGATCGGTATCGATTGATGGCAATGGAAGAGTGTAGCCCGACAGCAGTGAACTAACGTCGATCGATTCCAGATACGATCCGTCGATCGATCGTTGTTGTTCAGAATGCATATTCTCTCGTAGTGTTGCCATTCGTTAATGCTGAACTAACTGCTTTAGTTGACTGTTGTTGTTGAATAATCTGATGAGTGTAGTCCATATTATGCTTCATATCTTCCATGCACATGGTTAACTAGCCAATAGTGTTGTTGAACGGGTGGTACAAGTCATCAAGCCTCTTATAATAGTCATCCGTAATCATCTCTTGAGCTCTGTAAATTCCTTGTACCATATTGTTACCTTCTTGTGTGATGTAAGTTGATGTGTCTAGTCTGGTTCGGCTAATGTCTGCTGCATACTCTGGCAAACATAGATGAGTATATTCATGTATGTTGGCTATCTCAAGAATCTCCCTAATGTCCTCCTTTGACAAACCGATGTCAAGTGTTGGGAATCGGTCGATGCTATCTCCTTAGACTCCTCTTTCTTAGAATTGCATAAGCATGTAGCAATTAAGTCAGGATCCTCACCCAATTCTATCAGGGTAACCTTGTTCTTGACTTTAACAGGTTCATAAAAATTATTTGAATCTATTAAAGATGGATACAACATGATTGTCTTCATGTCGCAGAGAGCTCCCACTGTGGCCATTAATGCTATCCCAAGGAGTAAGGAAGAGTTCCAGTCAATCATGATATCCATCACATGGAAGTCTACTAAGACTAAGGCGTTGAAAATCTGCACTAGGACATCTCTGACTATCCCTCCTGAATTCACCTTGGAGCAGTCCAAAAAAGTGAATGAATCCCAGGAAGACTCCACTTTCAGGCTCAGCTTCTCTACCATAGCTGTAGGCATGATGTTGACTGTTGATCCAGTATCGCAGAGGGCTTTGGATACTCGTGGCCTTTGACAAAACATGGAACCACGAACTTCCCGGGTTACTTTTCTTCTTGAGAGTGATCCTCTACTTCAGCTTCTCTTTGAGGCCATTGAACATGCGCTCTCTGTCCTCATTTGTCTCCTTGGATTGCCTGAAAAACATCTACAATCTATGAGTATAGTACGCTTCATCAAATTGAGTATCTAGAGGAATTTTAAAAACTCTTTTGGCGAAGCCATCCATCTCTTTGTCAGTTGCTTAGGAATCTTCTGCTTTTTTCTAGAGTTTCTTTATGTTGCCTTATCAACTATCATTGGCTCAGGTGTATCACTGTTCTGTTCTGCAGTCTCCATACTCGGTTGTCTGACAAACAAGCTTGCATTCAAACTTGGTAGATGAACTGGTTATGTTATTGAAGGTCGTCGATCATGTTGACATCTCAGTGTCGATCGATATTCGAAGACTCACATAAAGCTACAGACTCTGAGGGTTTCGTCGATCGATGCTCAGCAAGGGGTGTCGATTGACACCAGTGTGATCTACCAAAAGACATAGCACTGTCTACTCAGAAATATCCCTCTTAGAGATGTTCTCTCTTCACCTCTTGCAAACAATCTTCACCTATCAATGCACTGACGTGGTGTTTCTGACCAGTTTCTCCCTTCTCCTTAATCAGGGTCTCATGTCCCTGAATGGCTTCACTTGTCTGGACCACTTGATTCTCAAACTTGTTGACATGAGTACTGAGAGTCTCAAACTTTGTGTTGAGGTTGATGTACAGAGCATCTATCTTTCCATTGAAATTCACATTCATTTGTTGTTGCTGCTCTAATACTTTGTCAACCATAGCTTCTAACTTGCTCTCAAGAGTCTCTGGATGTGGGTTTTGATAAGAAGATCCAAATATCTTACTGTTGTTGCCGGGCCTTTTCCTCATGTTGCCACCATATAGGAGTTTATGTTGTAACTCTTATTTTCTTGTCTTTGGAAACCGTTTACATCAACATCTTCTTCTTCTTCTTCTTCTTCTTCTTCTTCTTCTTCTTCTTCTTCTTCTTCTTCTTCTTCTTCTTCTTCTTCTTCTTCTTCTTCTTCTTCTTCTTCTTCTTCTTCTTCTTCTTCTTCTTCTTCTTCTTCTTCTTCTTCTTCTTCTTCTTCTTCTTCTTCTTCTTCTTCTTCTTCTTCTTCTTCTTCTTCTTCTTCTTCTTGCTTCCTGAGAAACTAGAACACTGTCCAGCTTTGCTTTGACTTCATGTATCTGCTCCTTGATCAAAGCTGTAACTGAATTCTTCCTCTCATAATTAGTGTTTTTGGTGCTATTGCTAGACGTCAAGTTCTAAATAAACCTTGTTTCTTCTTCTGGAGTCCTAGTGCTGAAATTTTTTCACTAGTCGTGTCTAAAGCCATCTGGTACTGCAGATCAATACCTCTAAAGAAGGTGCTAAGTAGTTGCACCTCGAAGAAACCATGGTGTGGGCAGACTCTCTGGTAGGACTTGAATCTGAAACAAGAGCTTTTGAATGATTCTCTAGGTTTGTGTGTGAATGTGGCGATTCTACTTCTCAAGTCCTATGCTCGCGCATCATCAAAGAAATTGCGTAGGGACGCATTCTTGATGTATGTCTAGGATGTCAGAGATCCTAGTGATAGCTGCTTAAGCCATTGTGAAGCTTCTCCAGCAAGTGTAGTACTTGAAGAGCTTGCAAAATAGATATTCCTCAGGGACTCCATTTGCTTTAATAGCAGATACAAGATCCTCAAACCGCTCCAGATGATCCATTGGATGCTCATGTCGCGATCCATAGTATGGTGTATGTGCAACAAGTGCGAAGAAGGACGGTTTGACCTCAAAGTCGTTCCTCGTGAAAGCTAGAGGACGAATAGCTGATCAGTTAGCATAGAACAGGTCCTAATGATTGTAGTATGCCAGTGTCCATTGAGCAGCTTGGGCATTAGCTTCAGGTCGAGCTACTGCAGGGTCGGCTTCTTCTTTTGGTTCAGGGATTTCAGCCCCAAGATCATCAATTCTCTGACATGTTGCATTATGTAGATGACCTTCAGGGTCATACAGGTCTCCTCTCTCATCTCAGACCAAAACTAAAGTTGCAACCATCTGAACTAGTGAACTACTGTCGATCGATGTTGGTCGTGAAGAAGTATCGATCGACGATTGAATGTTGCTATCGATTGATGGTTGACATATTTTTTTCGAATCGAGCGTTCGATTACAACTGGATTGAGAAGAGTAATTCAAGATTCTTATTGCTTCTGGTACTGTTGGGCATTCACCTGAAAGACAAGAAAAATAAATTACTAGTAAATTGCAGTAATGAAAAAGCCTAGACTAAACCTAGAAAATAAATCTAATGGCGATCCTTGCTCCCCAGAAATATCGCCAAATTTGACAACGTGCAGGATAAGGTTTATGTTCTTAATAATGCAATCTATCTAATTAACCCTAAGAACTACTCTTGCCAAGAGATGTCAAATTGCAGTACTTAGGGATCAAATTCATAGAGAGCGAGAGCACACAATAGTTTCTACTAGTGGTTCAGTTAGGCAAACTATAAATAATGGTTTTTGGTTATAAGTCTGTGAGGAATAGAAATTATCTAAATACTAAAGCGAATGCAAATATCAAAAAACGGTAGATCTAAGGTTTCAAGAAAGTGAATTATAATGGATATGATGCAGAGAATTATTAATATATGAGAACAATACATGTTAAATAGTCCAACCCCCTCTTGTCCATACTCTCGTATGCGGACAGAGAAGATGCATTGTTGATTGACAACTAAGGCCTGATGTCGATCGAAACTAATCAAACAGGAAGTTCATCCACTATGTTAATTAGACAAGCTCTCGCATGCATTTAACAACCTAGCTCAATGGAATCAACTCTGGCACAGAGCATACTCTCGTAGTTATCCATGTCATAAGTTCAGGTTCCTAGTTAGCTACTCTAAAACGCAAGCATTAAACACAAATATTGATATTACTTCATCCTAGCATTCCTATTCTGGGGTTAATTCATCAGTACCATAATGAACCCTAAATCTAACAGGTGAATTACTCAGACATGATCAAAGAAAACATGATGAACTGAATAATATAATGCATAGAATAACAAATAGGGTTCCAATACAAATCTCTGAAAGAGTTCAAATCTTTTCCTGTAAAATACTAAAAACTTAATGCAAAAAAAAACTAAAAGCTGTAAAATAAAATGTGGTCTCTCTCTCTCTCTCTCTCTCTCTCTCTCTCTCTCTCTCTCTCTCTCTCTCTCTCTCTCTCTCTCTCTCTCTCTCTCTCTCTCTCTCTCTCTCTCTATACACCCATATAAACTAGGTCAAAACTCGTCCAGAGGCATTCTCTTACTTCGTCTTGATTTGGATTTAAAGTCGGCCAATATTCTGCGAGTGGGCCGTCGATCGACAACAAGGAAGCTCCTTCGATCGATGGTCATGCTTGACTTCGACTCGTACTTAGCTGAATGTGAACAACTACTAGATATCTCTTATGAATACTTTAACAAGCTCCATGATCTCCATAATGCTCCAAAACGTATCTAGATCTGTAAAGACTCTAAAAGACAGTCCAGACACACATAATAGTCTCCAAATAGAGTCTAAATGATGGTCTAAAACTGGTAAATAACAAGGTATATCAATACAAGATGTAACTGAACCATTCCCTGCAAAAAGAATACAATTTATAAAATTAGCGAACAAATATTTCATATTTGATTACAAAAGTAGACTTACAAATACGTTTATACTTATTAGCTATCAACATAGTTAAATTAAAAATTTGATAGTTTCATAATTATAGCAGATTTTCTCTTCAAAATCACTCAAGACCGTTAGGATAACTAACACACACTGTCAAGTAAAAAAAATCTTGAAAAGCTAAATGTATAATACAAAAATCCATATTTATAGATTTTCTATGTTGACTTCAGATTTAGTCTACAAAAAAATATATACTTTCTTTTCAGTTTACGTTGGTAGAATGTCATGAAGGTCTACAATTTGTTTGGTTTTTGCAATTTCAAAATTTACGGGTTATTATATGTATTTAAAAAAAGTTGTGATTTTATACATGTAGACTTTATTTTCAATCTACATTTTGAAAATGTTAGTTTTTGAAATTAACGAGAATTCACTACATTCAAAAGTAGACTTCATATGGAGTCCACATTTTAAATTTTTTTCGAATATGTTACTTTTTGAAATTGACCAAGTTTGAATTGTTACTAGTAAATTGAAATGAACGTCTACAAATTTATAGACTTCACCTAAAGGCTACTCTCAAATCTGAAGGGTTATTTTTGCATTTGACCAAAATAAAATAACATACTTCATATACAATCTACATTTTTTTCTGAGATTAGTAGACTGAATATAAAGTCTACACATTTTTTTTTTTTGGTAATTTTTTTAACATTTTACTCCAATTCAAAACTAACATATCGAAGTCAAAATTTTAGTCAAATGCAAAACTGATCTTTTGTAGACTTCCCGAGCAGTCTACACAATGTAGACTTTTGATTAAGTATACTATAAAAGTCAAAAGTTCAGTCAAATGCAAAACTAACCACTTTTACGTAGACGTCATAGTAGGTCTACCTAATTTTTTTCTTTTGTTTTCAAAGGTTAAGATGTAATCTTCTAGGGAAGTCTTCTTTACAAAAAAAATATTTTGGTCAATTGCAAAACTAACTTGTGAGTTGACAAGTAGAACGCATCGTAATTATACACATATGCGTAAATATACAAAATAGTTTCCAATCGCAAAAAAAATCTGAAAATCACGAAAACCATGTAAAGAGTTACATTTTTCCGGTGTAAAGCTTGTTTCTATCTTTTTCCACCGTCCAAGATCCAAATATGACCAAAAAAACACCTTTGACGAATCACAATTGAATAAACTCGAAAATATGAAAGTTGTGCCTATGAAAATGAAAGTTATGGGAGTTTTTTAGATGAAAATAGAGACAAAATAAGAGGAAATGGAGATTTATTGGTCTAGAAAGAGAAACAAATGGTTCGAAATTGATTTCTTGAGCTTTTTAGAGCTAAAAATGGTAGTTCATGGTGTTTAGAAAATTGATGATGACGACATTGTTGTAAATAAGTAGAAATGTTTAGGGTATAATTGGTTTTTGTTATTTTTGAAATAACTGAAAAATTAAATAATAATAATGACAATTTTATAAATATTTCAAAAATATAAGGAGAGTTTTGAAATTTCATGGATATATAGTAATGACAAAAAAAAAGTTAGTTTTAGATTTAACTTGAGATTTTAGGTTTTTTTTGTAAAACCCCCTATCAAGTTGGTACAATTTTGTACCAAAAATTTGAAAAGGGTATTGGTAAATGTGTCAAAATGGATAAACTAACCCAAACCAATCCATATCCATATGAAACATTTAATTAAAGGGTTATGGATAAACTCGATCTGTTTAGTTAATGGTTTGGATTAATCATTAACTCATTTAAATTAATGGGTTAATATTTTTAATGAGTTGACTCACTATTAAATATTATTAATATTACAAATCAATTAAAATAAGTAAATAGTTATGTAAATTTTCCAAATAAATATATCAATAACAGTCTAAAATATTATTATGCAAATTTAGAAGCGAGAAAGTAAAACTAATAAAATTAAAAGACATAAAATTAAAATAGAGTATTTCAATCAACTGAAGCATTGTATACTTAGATAACAGGAAAATAAAAACAGATATTTGGGAGGTTTCCACACTTAACATACTATATGCTGTATCAATGAGATGAATAATAACGCTCGCTCCCTATAAGACAAACGTCTCATATACTTTATCCACCAAGCTTGATTTCACCAACATGAATGGAAACACATGAGGCTGCTCCACCTGCAGACAAATCGAAAACAACAAGAGAAAACCAAGAACGTGAATCTCACTTCAATCTTTGATAACACAACAATCTAACTTCATGATTAGACATCACTAAAAGATTATTCTTCACAGACGAAAAGGGTTCCAATACCATATTGGACACTAAAATATATGTTAATACGATCTTTGAGATACTATTTAACTATACTTAATAGATAGGAAATACTAACAGTATTTACAATATGATTCTAAAAATTGGTTTACGTCCGCCTTGACAACAAATCGATTTCCCAAACAATTTTATTAAAATCTAATTTATATAATTTAAATTTGTTTTAAAAATTTTAAATCAATAAATCATTAAATTTGATTAAAATCAGTTAAATTGATCTAAATTTATTAAATTAAAAAATAATGTTAGTAAAATTTCACAATTTCTTTTTTTGTATATCTAGAGGATAACTCATCAAAATAAATTTTTAATTAAAGCCAAAAACTAAAATCTATACATGACAAATTAATAATTCGTAAACGCCAAGAGCTTGTCTCATCAGTTCTCTAAAACATGTCTAGTTACCACCTAGTAATTTTTGAACATTAATTTCTATTAATGCCTATTGTTAAGAAAACAGTTGAATATATGTTATTTTAGATATTGTCCTAAAAGTTTTCACAGTTTGATTATTTGTTTCATCCTTAGGGGTTGATTTTTATTTTTGAAATTTCTTTTAGATAATTGGTTTGATCAATTTCCTGTGGCTAAATTAAAAGATACATGTTTTAAATGGTGGACGAAAGAAAGAATGCGGATATTTTTTTGGGTAGAAATTCTCTAGAATAGAAAGTTTTATAGTTTAAGCATAACTGTATGTTGGTAGCTATCTAAGGAAACTCTGATTCGATCCGCCCCTCGGTTGGGATGTATTTACCTAGTTTCTTTTTTTCATAAAGGCTCATAACGAATAAAATGATTAAAATAGATTTCATTAATAGATAAATATACATGTATATTTTTATAATTAACTAATCTAAATTACAGTTTAGAGTTAAAGGGTGAATTCGGGGGTGATATTTAAAATTTAAAAACTAAATATTAAAATTTTCTAAATAAGAATTTTAAAAATATTTTCAAATATGTTTTTTGAATTTTTAAAATAAAATTTCAAAAAATTGTAAAAAATAATTATAAAAATTTTAATTTGAAAACATATAATTTGAAAACTATCAAAATATTATTTTGTTTTTATAAACTTTTAATTATTTATATACATTTATATATCTATTATACAATGAAATAATTATTTCTTACCTCTTTAATAAAACATTTTTTGGTCATTTTCTTCATTGAGTACTTTTGGTGGCAAACTTTTAAAATCTTATTTGTGATAATTGCCGAATTTTCTCTTTTAAAAATATTATACCATTTATAGAAATGTTGCTTATAAAATTAATTAATTATAAAAAATGATAAATAATCTTTGTTCGTTGTTTTTATTATGTATTTTTCATTTATATTGTTTTCTATTTTTCATTTATAAATTGGTCATTTATATTGTTTTTCATTTATATTGTTTTTTCATTTATAGAAATGTTGCTTGTAACGTCGGATATGGGCCAAAGCGTATTTTATAAATTATGATAAGACCCGTCAGACCCAAACAAAATACAAAAGCATTGCTGTCGGGACAAGAAGCCCACACCAATCATTTGGTCCCAACAGTTTGGGTATAAACTGTAATCTCGTTTTTAGAATTGTTTCATTAGGTTAGTAAGCGTTTTCGTATCCTGAAGTCTAATTAGATGGTTAAAAGAGACACTCCTCGGGTTGTGAGGTGCTTTCGTTCTCAGTGGGGTTAAATGTACAAGGAGAGTTTGATTTGGTAACGTTGGGTCCAACTTAGTGATTCAGGATGATACTATAGATCAGCTCCTTGTATTTGTGGTTAATCTCTTTTGAGGTTTAACCTGTTACTAGATTATGACCGCCGTTACAATATTTTGTTTAAAATTTTGTGAGAAATTTATTTATTTTATTTAAATTTAAATATTTATTAATAATATAAATAATTTAATATATTAAAATAAAAATAATACATTAATAATTAATAGTTGGACCAAACATTTATTAATTAGTTTTTTTTTTTTTCGACACATAATTAGTTATATTCTTGTTTTAATATAATAGATACCAACTTTAAATGAATATAAAGGTTGATGATGAGTTAAGAAAAAAAATAATACAAAAGCATTGATACGATTCAAGGTTCTAAAGCTGAGAAGAAGGTTCTCGACACCCACGTGATAAGACAAATGGCAAAGAACTTTGAATACAAATGTCTAGAACCTTCTTCTCCTCAAATTATATACAAATGTTAAGACCTCACTTTCTCTTAACACTTCCACTGACTTTCCCAAACCAAAAGCTTCGTTTTTTTTCCAACGAAACCTGAAGAAACAGAGAAACAGAGTCAAATTGCTTCCTTTGGTCTATGGATTAGAATGGAACACCTGAAAGTGGAATTCGAGGAAGAGACGGTGACCTACGGTGGTTCAGCGGCGGCTTCTTCGTCTGTTGGATCTTCATCCTCACCGAAACCAATGGAAGGGCTCAACGAGACAGGGCCACCGCCGTTTCTGACAAAGACTTACGACATGGTTGAGGATCCGGCGACAGACACGGTGGTGTCTTGGAGCAATGGTCGTAACAGCTTCATCGTTTGGGATTCTCACAAATTCTCCACCACTCTCCTTCCTTGCTACTTCAAGCATAGCAATTTCTCAAGCTTCATTCGTCAGCTCAACACTTATGTAAGTGCCTTTTTCACTAGCTCCTCTTCTTCTTGTTTTTTTTTGCTTTTTTTCTAATCTCAACTTTGAATTTCTTTAGATGGGTTTCTTAAAAGGTTAGTCCTCGGCTTAAAAGGTTAGTTCTTCGTGCTTCCACACGACAATACTTAAATCGGTTTCTCAAAAACTGTTGTTTTCTTACGTCATACGTACCTTCTGGTCGTTATCAAAACAAAATGCATAGAAAAATAACGGCATCTTGGTTCCTTTTTACTTTCACTGCCGTGTCGTTTCATATTGTAAAGTTGAAGGTCATGAAAACAAGGACACTGTTCGTGTTCAACCTTTGAAGAAACTTGTCCTTGTATTGCAGGGGTTCAGAAAGATCGATCCGGACAGATGGGAGTTTGCGAACGAAGGGTTTTTGGCCGGGCAAAAGCATCTCCTGAAGAGCATTAAACGTAGGAGGAACATGGGTTTGCAGACTGTGAGTCAGCAAGGATCAGGATCAGGTATGTCATGTGTGGAAGTTGGGCAATACGGGTTTGAAGGGGAGGTAGAGAGGCTGAAGAGGGACCATAGCGTACTCCTAGCTGAGGTGCTTAGGCTGAGACAGCAGCAACATAACTGCAAGAGCCAGGTTGCAGAAATGGAGCAGCGTCTGCTGGTTACAGAGAAGAGACAGCAGCAAATGATGACGTTCCTCGCCAAGGCCCTGAACAATCCAAACTTTGTTCAACAGTTTGCACTAATGAGCAAAGAGAGGAAGGGTTTGTTCGGTTCGGATGTTGGTAGGAAACGAAGGCTTACTTCAAGTCCAAGCTTGGGGATTATTGAAGAGAGAATGTCGCACGATCAGGAGTTTGACAGGATGAAAAATGACATGGAAACATTTCTGGCTGCAGCTATAGATAATGAGTCAAGTAGTTTGGTGCCTAATAAGGATGAGCAATGTTTGGAAGCTATGAATGTGCTGATGGAAGATGGCAATTTAGAGCCAGAGATGAATGTGAAATTGGAGGATTTGGTTGCTTCACCGTTGGATTGGGGCAGTGAGGATCTACATGAAATTGTCGATCAAATGGGTTTTCTTGGGTCAGACCCTTGAGTAGAGCTCAAACACATCTCAACCCTTTCCTGCGCTGTCTAAGTTGTGGTAAACGCTACCACCTTTATTTGCTTGTTGAATTGTTAGTTCTGTTGTTTCTTAATCAATGCATGAAGTGTTGTGTTTTTTTTTTTGTATATTATGTTTCTGATGAATAAGAATACTTTGATTTGTTCTGTATTAATCAATTTAATCTTCAGATGTTAGGGGTCTTCAACCTTCGAAACGAAGTTGCAGTTTGAGTATCCAGCTTGTAATATGAGAGATGAACTCAGTAGCTTTTGTTACGCTTTTGCTTGGGGAAATAATCGATAGATTCTTGTTCAAAATTCGTGTGTAAAACACAAGTGATTCTTATGGCAAGGCATAATAACAAGGCAATCACCTACCTATAGCATTTGCTTGACTACGAACTTAATGACTGAAATCAAACATGTAATTTTCATTGGCTCCGAGCGTTCCCTTTGCGGCAACTCCTTTGGTGCTTCCAAATGTCAAAAGTGAATCTTTCAAAGATCCCCTATTAAGCAAAAAGTGAATTAAATTAATATGTTTAATTCAAATAATCGAGACTTTCAAAGATGGGTAATAAGCCTTTTGTAATCTCTTAAGCTATATCATCTACTTTCCTTCTTAATGTCGAACTTCTTCCTCAACACTAAAAGCTTATGCTGACGAAAGGGCAGCCAATCGTTTTGCACGATCAACATAGTTTTATTCAGTATAATAAAGTTTCACGTATAATTAGACAGTTAATTTCATCCAGTAAAACGTAATTTCACATATAATTACACAATTAGTTTTACCTAGTATCACGCGGTTTTACAAAGTTTGACTCACTAATACGCAATTTCTTATAATTTTACAACAAAGGCAAATATAACTGATAATTACCTCATAGGATTTGCAGGTGAAATATTTTCTCCCAGGTAAAGTATCGAAATTTGATGGATACTTTGAATTTGGAGAAACATCCTGCTAGATTTTTCTCCCACATGAGCAACGGGTTAGAATCTCATACTGGGCATCAGCAATGAATCGCAGCATATCGTGGTGTTTCTTCAACTTCTTTATTTGCTTCGTGTCTTCATACGGATGAGTCATGATGCAAAGGAAAAGTCTCTAATCGGGGAAGGGAAAGAGTGAAATTGAGATAGAATAGACAAATAGAAAGGATAAAGAGATGTATGAATGAATGATGAGAGTGAGAGGAAATAAGACGATTGAACAAGTGATAACAAGTTTTGAGAGGAAATCTATTTTTGACCACGAAAGTTGTTTTTTTTTTAGTTTTTTTTGTCGTTTGGGCGCCAAAGTAATTTTTACTTTCCCACCAAAAATTTTACTCTTAGTTATACAGAAGTTTCGGGGTTGACCAATGTATGTCACAATTCTACTTTTACTGATTTCAACCTTTTAGTTTTACCTATCATTTTAATGTTGTTAAGGTAATTATTAATTGG